>JAJMLD010000064.1:0-66334 GCA_030569515.1 Barnettozyma vustinii
CAGATTATAGATCAGGTCTTCACCCAATTGGTGGGCCTTGGAAGAAGCCTCGCTGAGGAATCGACGCAAGCTTTGAGGTGAATCTGATACCAGCTCACCAGCCTTTTGGACCTGAGACAAACTCACCGTTAGTCCATTGGGACGCCAGATCTGTGATCCAAGCGCCAAAGATATTTGGGGCGCCAGCATTAAAAATCAAGGAAAACATCCCATCGGGGAGAGGCGGTAGGCGAGAGTTCAAGGTTAAATGTGCAAATTGCAAAAGACACGTACCATTGCGGATATCTGTAGATTGACGAAATGATGGTCATGCTGTGAATGAACTTTGGAGCTTCAGAACCGGATGCATATGTGTTTTGGAAGGTAAAAGTAAGGGCATGCTATCTATGTGCGGGCATGGTCTGCACTCATGGCCTATAGGGAGACATCGTAATGTTGCTCAGTTATGCTCCTTTCTGGGTTATGTTAAACTGCCTCGCGACTTTCGAGTCACAATAACAATTGGCCGGGTAACTATTGTACGTAGGATTTACGATTGCAGAACTTCAGAAAGAATGATATGTTCAATGGCTAACACCAATTGATATTATCAAGGCACCATGATTGCTTTTGTATCTAGGGAAGCCACAAGGTCAGTGGGAGGAATACAGATTACAGCGCACAGTATTGGGTTCGCCAGCCACCTTGTACTCTTTGTTAGATGTAATGGGGAAGTTGACACAACCTTTAGCATCAACGCACCAGATAGTCAGGAGATGAATCGATATGGGTCCCTTTCGGACCCCATAGCGGACTTAATCTACGAGAAAAAATGCATCGTTGGGGATGGATCTAATATGAGAATATCTGTGCTGGTTAACCACATTGCGAGGTTACTTTTCTCCCACAATGAATCCAGGAACTTACAAGTTACACTTTGTTCAAAGATTTTTGATGCAAAAGGAAAGTGTGAAGGTGATCTTGATGTCTTGATGGAGATACTATCATTAGTTAAGAGGGTAATATAGAAATACACATAGGTATCAGTCAATTGTCAGAATCATCGATAACAGCCATGTCTAGAACCTCCAGAGTGGCACCTTTCTGCTTGCTAATTATCTCAAGAAGGTCTCTATAGTTTACTGGGTCTATCAAAGAAATAATCTCCCAAACTATACCTGTTTCCTCTCTCTCAATGAAGTCTAACAATGGTTTCACCTGTTCCATAACCCTTTTACTATCTTTTGAATCAAAAGAAATCTTCAACTTCATTTTAGCTCTGACAATCGGGATGATCTGCTGAGCAACAAGTAGCCTGATAGCATCCAGTGCTTGTGTTTTTGAGGGTTTAGTGGATGTGATGTTGACCTTCAGCTCATTCAGAGCTTTCTGGATCATGGTTGGGGGATATCTCTTCTTTGTTCTAGGGTTGATACACTTGGTGGAGATTATTTGAAGAACTTCTGCCAAAACTTGCTCGCTCTTGACTTGTCTTTCCTTCTCGCTCAATTGAATTTCACCTTTCTGAAGGATCTCTTGCACAATCTTATCTGTGTTGGTGGTTCCAAAGGCCTTCTGCAAGTCATCATTGGGGGCAACTTGTCCCTTAGAGACATTCAGAAATACCTGAGGTATCTGAAGAACCTCATCTATATCTTTCTCACTTTTTATGTCTGTTAGTCTTATTGTCTCTAGAATAATCTTTGCGTTGATCTACTTGCACATTTGATCTATAATCTTGTACCTTGTTCTGGTAGCAGGCGATTTCAAATCTATGCTTACCCTTCTTCATGCGAACAAGCGATACATTGGTGAGTTTGATCTTGTTTGATGGTTGGTTGATAGGCATCTTGGATGATGAAGTGGCAGAGCTCTCCCTATAGAATAAAGGTTATTTCTTTTTTTTTTTTTTCTCAGCCAATCTACTTCGCGATGAACGGATAAAAAAAAAAAAAAAAAAAAAAGAAAACACACACCTTAAACAAGTTCTTACCGACTCTTGCTAACAGCGATCGGACAACGCACAACCTTCGTCACTATCTCCCTCAACACCATCGACACAAACTTTCTAGGAGATTCAAAATTTTGTGCTTGAGAACTTGCTCGACCTCCCTCACCCCCCCCCTGATCCTTCTCATTTGGCTCCCACTTCCCCTATATTTCACAATGACAAGCATGGGACAGCAGCACAGCGCTGCACAGACAACCCCAAAAGAGCACAGAAGACACAGCAGCATGGATCTGCAGCTCCTTAGAAAGGCACATTCATCATCAACCTCTATCAACAAAATTGTTGAGAAGAACTCATTGGAAACCGACCTACTGTCCTCCATCAACTGTTTCATTGAATCAATAGAGGCCAAGCTAGATCATCTGGAGAACTTTTTCACGTCGAGTACCGATATGCAAGAAAAGCCAGGCTTTGATTTTGAGTCTATAAAGACTTCACAGAACCTCTATGAGACTTTGATAGACATAAAGAATGCCGTCTTTGCCAAATCTGTCACACTGGAAAGTCTTAGTTTAACACTAGAAGAGCATTTTGGAGATTTACTTTCTTCCATCAATTCTTATGAAAGCCTCGGATTCCATGAAAAGCTTTTGACTGGTCTGCACTTTCTGGATGCCAAGATCAATCATTTCAACTCTTTGATAGAGTGTGAGGCAAAACAGCTTTTGGGGAATTTCCCAGTGCACTCTAATCTATACGACTCGATTGAGAGCTTTGAAGTTCGTTTCCACAACTATGACCATGCTGTGTCTCAGGGATCCAAAAGACTCTTGCACTTCTTCGAATTGCCTTTTCCTTGGAGAGAGAATCAATTCATTGTGAATGGCTATCGATTCCACAGCAGTCACATACACGCTCTCAAAAGCGTATGCTCCTGTCATAATGAGACATCCAACATTTGGACCCACCTTTTAGGTGCTCTTGTGATGATTTATATCTGCTTCAAAGATTTCCCAAACTCAGAACTGTTTTCAAGAGGTACATTCGTCGATAACTTGGTGATGTACCTGTTTTTGGTTTCAAGCATCAAATGTCTGGTTTCTTCTTCAGTATGGCACACCTTTAACAGCACATCAAGCTTGTACCTCAGAAAGAAGTTCATCTGCATTGATTACACTGGCATCACAGTCTTGATCACAGCATCCATTGTCACCACAGAGTACGCCTCATTGTATTACTTCCCGCTCTTGAGGATCTGCTTCATCATTTTTTCACTCGCATGCGGTGTTGCCGGTCTCTTCTTCAACTGGTCTGCGTTTTTCGATCGTCCAGAATCGAAACCGTTCAGAATTGCATTCTACATTTCCCTCTCTGCGTTGGGAATTTCAGCTTTCTTCTTTCTTGGTGTTCAGAAAGGATTCACTCATGCTTTGGCGTACTATGCTCCAATTACAAGAAGTCTCATATGGTACCTGATTGGGGTTGTGTTTTATGGGTCGTTGGTTCCGGAAAGATTCAGAACCGATGTTACAATTGATGCGAATCTTCCTGAGGAGGAGGATCTAGTTCCCGAAAAGGTTTTTAGTAAGCTTCATATCTACTTCAAGGAGAAACTACCGCTCACTGAACATGCTGATTCTCTAGCCTCTCTATGGTGGATTGACTACATCTTGTCCTCTCACAACATCTGGCACCTTTGCGTATTGTTTGGTATCTTGGGTCATTACTCGGCAATTTACGAAATGTTTATGAATATTCCATCCAATCAATGATACAGCTGCATCTACATTGAAATGCATGTCTGTAATATACAATTATCTTGTGCTCGCTGATTTATCGTGGCTGTCCATTCTTCTGGGGGAAGCGTATTGGACTGACGTTTGTATTCTCAGAGTATCCAGTCTCGAAGTTGGATTCACGCAAGTTGGAGTTGTAGGTAGTGATATCAGCATCAGTGCTAGCTATCAGGTTCGAGTTCTCTTCCTCATCATCACTATGCGTTGATTTTCTCTTCTGGAGAATGACAAGCATGAGACAAGAGAGTATCAGAATCATTAACAACGATCCCAATAGTATACCAACACCTAGGGCAATTCCTGGTAGACTTATGTGATAATGAGAATTATCGTCAAGCCATTTCAAGTTAATTGGTTTGTCAATCAAATAAACACAGGAATAGTCGTTGTTGTTGGTGCAACCCCTGGCAAAAATAGTAACACCACTTTCAGTGCCACCCTTGATGGATAAGAATGCATTGTTGTTTGAGACTCGGTTACATGTCAGATTGACCTTTGGATCAAGAGTCTGGATATCAATGTCGTTCAAACATTGATGAAGTTGGTGCAATGACTGTTTTGGGACAAGGTGAACTTTCAGTAATCTCTCTATTTCAGCATCGGACTCATGTACTGGTAACTTCAGCTTGGAAGGTAGAAGTATGGAGTAGTCACTTGAGTTGAGGAGAACATTGGATATCCCTTGAAACTTTCTTAGGTACTCCGTAAACAAATTATCATTTCCAACTGAGCTTTCGACAATATTTCCTAAGGATATCTCAAGATCTTCTGGTATCATCAATTTGTTGACTGTATGAATAACGCCTTGGTTGAATAGAACATCATCATTCTTCTTTAATAAAAGAGTGTCATTATTCAAGTTCAGGCTCATGTCACCATTCTTTTTGTGACTTATATCATGAACAAGAACAGCATCTCTATTCAAGTTGTTGAGCTGGGTTTCTCCCTCAATATCGGTATAAACCAACCCTTCAAGGATGAAGTTTTTCAGAACTTTGTCCAGAAGTGTTTTGTTATTCTTCAGATACTCCAAAGTCAAGTCAAAGTCTCTATAGGAATCATAACATGGTAGAAACACAGTGTACCCAAGACCATTATTGGAGAATTTATTCAGCTTCAATTCTGATAATAGATTCAAAGACTTGGTACAATGAAAAACTGGATTAACAGATGAGACCAGTTCATTAGGTGTTC
Organism: Barnettozyma vustinii; assembly: GCA_030569515.1. Taxonomy (NCBI): domain Eukaryota; kingdom Fungi; phylum Ascomycota; class Saccharomycetes; order Phaffomycetales; family Phaffomycetaceae; genus Barnettozyma; species Barnettozyma vustinii. Next base: position 4,921 of record JAJMLD010000064.1, read on the forward strand.
TGACATTATCATCAGTCAGATAAATTACTGTATTTCCCACCTTAAAGGGTCCAGCCTCTATTAGAACATTGTTGTTTAGCATAAAAGTATTTTCGCCAACAGATTCAATCTTTACCTTCTGGCATGAGTCTCCTAGCTTCTTTGAGTTACAAAACCTTGTGTTGTACAACGATTTTGCATTTGACAGATTCTCAATTCTTTCATCAACAAAGTGATACAGGTTGGACGATTTTGATTCGATCGAGTATTGACCAGCGTCCTTGGCATAAAATATTGTCTGCTCTAAAGAGTTGTCTGTAACTAAGGAGGTTAAGTCTTGAAGGATCAACTCCTTAACGAATGCGTTGGCACCCAGTCCAATCAAAACTTTCATTGGGTTGAATTCGATAATGGGTATTAGGGAAGAATCGTTGAATAAGTGAAAAACTGCATTCGAGCTGAGCCCTGGACTTGAAAAAGACTTGATTGTGTCATTTATAATCAATGATTTGCCCTGTGGGTCGCCAGTAAGGTGTAAGGGGTAGCCATTTCTATCTGGAAGAGTCTCATTGAGTTGGCCTCCAAGATACCCATCAACAATAAAGCTATTGCTAAGAAGTTTGCGGTCATCAACTCCAGATTCTGAGAGTAAATATGCGATCTCGTAATCTTTCAGCAGTATTGATTCATCAGTAGGTAGTAGAACTGTGACATTCTCCAGCAAACCATCGTATGTTGATAACAATGATGATATAATCGAGTGATTCGCGGCGAACCGGTCCATTAGAACAGCATCCAAAGAGTGTAGGTCGAAAAGTCTGTTGATTCCCTGTACGTATGAAGCTTGACTATTAGCATACAAATCAGGCTCAATGACATCAACCTCGTTCAGAGTGAAGAGGGACTTGTTTGAATCAATGTGGACCAAAACTGGGCTCGAATGTGGATCCAAGGCATCGTCATCGACAGCGGAATTAAACACTCTGAAGCCTTCAAAGTCAGTGGATCTAATTGGACTCCTCACTATGTATGAGTAGATGTCCTGTTTCTTTAAAGAATTGATTGACTTGTCCAGACAGTGTGAAAGAACGGTGAGCTCAGTGCTGCAAAAATAGCTTGCAAAAGCAGAGTTCACTGGCGCAGCCAAAGTAATATTGGACATCTGGTTGAGTATGGGTATCATCTCATGTTTTTGAAGCAATCTAACAAAGTAGCTGAACTCCACATTTTGTGACAAGATATCAATCACTGTTGTTGAGGCCTGCGCATTGGTGGGTAGAAACAACAATTGAAGCCAGAAGAATAGGGAAGCAACGCTATGAGCTAGCAAATGCATCTCTGTCTCTCTCTCTGTGTCTGTGTCTGTGTCTATATCTCTGTGTCTGTGTATATAGCAGGTTAACCTAGGAGGGATTGCTCGACAAGCGAGTGGTTTGTTTGTTGTATCGCTGCATGAAGGATTCGCGGGGCAACTCACCGCCAGGAAAGACAACAACGTGGTCACAGGAGCGAGTGCAAAGACACCTTCCTCGGTCTGGGCCAATTATAGGCACCCATTGCATGAACAAAGCAAAAGGGCCTGTGCTCAGCTCAACACCTTATGCCGGGGCAAAGAGTAGCCTCAGGCTATGTTTGGGCACATCTCTCGCACTGTTAGCGAGACGCTTTGTGCACGATCCTCGAAAAACGCACTACTACAACTAGATCACAAAGTTTCTAGTAGCCACCGTTCGAGTCACCTTCAGCACAATGAGCGAGCCAGCAGACCAGGTCAACACAGCCCTCCCTGCAGCCCAGCAGGCGCCAATTTCACAGTCTATCGATGAGAATCCGGTCGATGCTGATGCCGCTGTACCGGACATCAACGCTGAGGAGGCTGCGAAACTCCGTGAATTGCATGCAGACCTCGCTAAGCAAGAGGCAGAGGTACAAGAGGAGAAGTCTGACGTTGATGCTCGCTCCGTTTATGTCGGAAATGTTGACTATGACGCCTCTCCTGAGGAGCTCCAGAAGCACTTTCAGTCCGTTGGCGCCATCAACAGAGTCACCATCTTGTTGAACAAGTTCACTGGCCAGCCGAAAGGATTCGCCTATATTGAGTTTGCTGAGCCATCCTCAGTCACCAACTCTCTGGTGCTAAACGACACCGTCCTCAGGGGTAGAAACCTAAAGGTTGTGCCAAAGAGAACCAACATTCCCGGCTTCTCCCGTGGTAGAGGCAGGGGTAGAGGCAGGGGTTCCTTCAGAGGTAGGGGCAGAGGAAGAGGAAGATTTACTCCTTACTAAAACGGGGATTCCCACTTCTCCTCCAATAGCGTGAGCTAACTCGCACCAGTGATAAATCCACATCGCTTGGTAGCTATTCAAGACCCTCTCGGGTACCACTCACAATAAATAAAAATGAAAACAGACATAATGATGACACTGCCAATACTCTGATGACCTATTGAATGAACTTCCTAATTGCCGTTGTGTCGTACACGTACACCGTGTAGAGACGGCTGCTGTCTTGCCTCGGATTATCTAGTCTTATCTTTCGACACCCGACCACCAATCCATGTTTACTTTTCGAAATTCAGACTTGATAAGGAGATTTAGACTGAAGATTGAACACACACTGGCCACCCTTCTCCAGTACCATGAGCTACGGTAACAGCTTTCAGCGCACACAGAATGCGCCTAATAGTCCAACAAACAGCATGCCCTACATCTCCATTCCCATCGAAAGAACCAGGCACTCTGTGAGAATGAGAAGGGACTCTGTCCTCAACTACGACATTGGCTCCTTCAAAGGCCCCAACTCCCTGAGTAGATTCGCCTCCTCAGTGGGAAGAGCCCAATCTTTTATGACCATTGAGCCCCTGACAACAGCTTCCCGTTCCTACTTCAAGGACGGAGATGCTCTTTTTGACAGGGATACACTGGCTCCTTCTGTCAATGGTGAACGGCTCTCTGTTGTTATGCAAAGAAATGAGTTTGACTTCTTGAGAAATAAGCCTAGCAATGAAGATCTTGACTACCAACAGGGTGACTACTCTGCAGTTATTGATGATGCATCTGTTACCCAACAATCCATCCGTTCTTATGGCACTGGTCTTCATTCAATCGATCCAGGCTTCTTTGAATTCCAAGAAACAACTCCTTTGGTCCTGAAGAAGGTGGAAAGTAAGGGGCAACTCGTCACTGTCATTGCTGGTCAGTCTACCGCACCACAGACTATTTTCAACAGTGTTAATGTGCTCATTGGTATTGGTCTATTAGCTCTACCACTGGGACTCGAACATGCCGGTTGGGTGTTTGGCTTACCAGCGTTAGCCCTCTGTGCGTTACTGACATTTTACTCCGCTGATCTGTTGTCACGTTGCATGGACACTGACCCCACTCTAATGACCTACTCAGACTTAGCATTTGTCTCATTTGGTCCTAAGGGGAGAGCTTTGATCTCCTTCTTGTTCTCCTTAGACCTTTTGGGTAGCGGTGTTTCTTTGATTGTTCTATTCGCAGATTCCCTAAATGCTCTGTTCCCATCAATATCAATCAACAGATTCAAATTCATTGCATTCCTCGTCTTGACCCCTCCATCATTCCTACCTCTGAATATTTTGAGTTTAGTGAGTCTGTTTGGTATTTCAAGCACAATTGCAGTTGTTTGTGTGATTTTTGTTTCAGGTCTCTTGAAGCAAACCGCACCGGGCTCTTTGATTGAATTTTCCGCCACATACATGTATCCTAAGACCACAGCTGATGCCCTCATTGCAATTGGTATCCTTATGGCTCCTTTTGGGGGTCACGCCATCTTCCCCAATCTAAAGGTTGACATGAGACATCCGCACAAGTTCAAAGACTCTTTGAAAGTAACGTACTCCATCACCTTCTTGACAGATTTATCCATGGCTGTTATTGGATTCCTGATGTTTGGAGCCAATGTCAAGGAGGAAGTTACCAAGAGTGTCTTGACCACCAAGGGTTATCCAAAATGGACATATTTTGTCATTTGCGGTCTTATGGCGATTGTCCCATTTTCTAAGACTCCACTAAACGCAAGACCAATAATCTCAATTTTTGATATGATTTTTGATGTTACAGATCTATCTCATTTCACTGGCTTTGGATACTCTTGGAGACTCCTTTTGCAATTCCTCATCAGAATTGGAGTGAACGCAGCTTTTGTGGTCGTTTCTGTTCTTATTCCAGAATTCGATAAGATTATTTCTTTTATGGGGGCAGGTCTATGTTTCTTGCTATGTTTAATACTTCCATGCTTGTTCTACATCAAAATCTGTCACGCCAGCATAACCAAACGAGAGAGTGTCGTGTGTTGGACCATCATTGTTGTTAGTGCGATCCTATCCATCGTTGGTACCACTGCTGTTATTGTTCTTTAGATGTTAGATATTAGATACTTTTGGGGATACGTCCTCAGCTACTGAGGTAATTCCACCTCTACTCATTGTGGTGCATTATGCTTCGTTTCTAAAACTAGCTTTCATTCATTCAACTCCTATTTGTAGCCCAGATGTAGTGGCCCGACCAAAAAGTCTTTGACATCAAAAAAAATTTTAAAAGCTCATCTCATGAGAATAATAAAACAAATAGTGACCAACCCAGACCCTATTAGCAATGGCAGACATTATTGGCCTACTGAAGAGAGATCCAACATCCATTATTGATGCTTCTTCCAATCCACAGGATGTCTTGAATCTAGTTAAAACACTGTTTGACCCAATCACCAAGGGAAATTCAGTTCTAGACGAGATCTATGTAGAGGGCTTAGATGCCACCCAAGTGTGGCCACAGGTGAAGATAATATTGGAATCTGTCACTGATAAACTCCTATTTGAGACTATTCCAGCTGTGAAGCAGAAAAATGGAGCAATTCATGCTGCTGGATCAGAAGATGACGAAAGTTCAGTTGAAAATGAGAGTGAAAGTACCGAAGCTCTTGGTGAAATGGCTCAATACAGTGATGCTGATGCTGTCCAAAGCCCTCATGATGAACTTGTTGACGATATTAGTGGCTCTGATGAAGTTGATGATGAAGATGATGAGATTTTCCACTCTGCTGAAGATGGGGAGTCTGAAGAGGAAGATGATTCGCCAAAGACAGATGCCACCGGCTTAAATGATGGATTTTTCTCTATTGATGACTTTAACAAACAAATTCTGGATCAGGAGAATGAGATTAACGACAATGAAGATATTGATTTCTTTGGTGAGGTTCCGGACTCAGATGACGAAGAAGTGTTGTACCATGATGACTTCTTTGACAAGAAGCAAAAGGCCAAGTTTGTCGACAAGAAGTCAAGATCACAATTAAAAAAGAACAAATATGAGACAGAAGAAGAGGAAGAGGAAGATGACTTCAACGAGGGTGACTTTGATTCAGGAATGAAGTCCGCCATGAATGATTTGTTTGATGACGATGTGGATATACAAGAAGACGAAGAAGACGAAGAACAAAAGCAAAGAGAATCCGAGAAGAATCTTTCTAGCTTTCAAAGACAGCAATTGAAGATCCAGAGAGAGATTCAGCAGTTGGAAAAGGAGGCTATTGCCGAGAAGAAGTGGACAATGAAAGGTGAAGTGAAGGTGAAGGACCGTCCAAATGATGCCCTTCTTACTGAAGATCTTGACTTTGAACGTACAGCTAAGCCAGTTCCAGTTATTACAAAAGAGGTTACTGAATCGCTCGAAGATCTGATCAGAAGAAGAATAAAGGAGGACAACTTCGATGAGCTGCCAAGAAGAATCATAACAGATGTCACTAATTTCAGACCATCATCAACCTTTGAACTAAGTGAAAATAAGTCCACGAAATCTCTAGCAGAGCTATATGAGGATGATTATAAGGGTAGTGAAACAAGGGACGCAGTGTCTGAAGAATTACAACAGAGCTACGATGAGATCAAGGGACTCTTTCAGGACATATCTTACAAACTTGATGCGCTAAGCTCAGCTCACTTTATACCGAAGCCAGTTCAGAAGTCTATTGACATCAAGGTCAATGCCCCAACTATCACAATGGAAGACGCCCAGCCACTTGCTGCCTCAAGTGCCCACACTTTGGCTCCACAAGAGGTTTATAAGGCTACAAGAGCGGGCAATGATGCTGAGATTTCCTTGAAGTCAGGTGCTGTTGTTGCTAGGGATGAGCTTTCTAGGGAAGATAAGCAAAGACTCAGAAGAGCCAATAAGAGAAAGAGATCTAAGAACTTCAAGGCCAAGGAAGACGTACCACAGAAGAAGTCCAAGAAACAAGACGCTATTGACACTTTGGCTAAGGCCAACAATGTTACTATCATTGGTAACAAGGGAGAGAAGACTGATGTTAGAGGTGCTTTGAAAAAGGACAAGGTGAAGCAAGGAACCTCGGCTTTGAAGCTGTAGGAAGTTGCTTTTTATGAATGGCATAATTGCATGAGTCTTATGTAGAATATGTGAACCCAAACAAGCATAATATCATTGCTTTGGTTCGAATATGATCATCGGTGTCTATCCAGTTGGGACTAATCTACACTACAATAGCTAATGTATGCAGTCAATATGATCGATTTCTATCTCATTTCAAAGCATCTTTAGCGTGCTGGACAAGAGCTTTGGCTCCCTTTGCAACAATTGGGGAGTAATGTTTCTCTAGAAGGAATGTTTCATAAATGGTAGCAGCATCAGGGTTACTTCTGTTAGGTACATTAGACTCCATCACAAACTTACCATTTGCAATTCTATCCTCTGTTGAAAACAACCCTGCAGCCTCTGAGTATCTGGCAGAAATCTTCTCCAAAAACTTCAACAGTGCAATTGATGATTTCTCCGGAGTATGCAATAGGGACATAGAGAGCCTCTTGGAAAATGCTAGCGCTCTTGTCTTAGATCCATTCTTCGATTTGAAGAAAATATTTTCCAGTCCTTTCAACAACAATTCAATTCTGGTAGAGATATTCACAGATGGCTTTACAAAGCTGTTTGTCAAAGGATCTGCCAGTCTCAATGTTCTGTGGGAGAACTCAATATCTGGGTCAATGGCCACATATAATAGAATATGGTACAATGAGTCCACAAAACTGGAGAGGTCCACCTGAACCTTATACTGTGAGTGTGTAGCAACAAGAGCAAACGCAGTGGCTATACCCAGTAGCACATTTCTGGACAAGGAAGCATCCTTCTCCAATTCTTCGTCTTCAACGTTTTGAATGATTTCTCTAAATACCACCAAGAAGTCACCCAGAAGTTCAAAGTTAGCCATATGACCAATTCTTGCCAATCCTTCGAGAACAGAAGCCAGTAGGTTTTGTGGTCTCTCCCTTAGAATATCCAAATATAGTGTTAGAAGCATCTTAAGGATTTGCGCCTGGTTCTTTTCTCTCTCTTCCTCTGAAACCTTTTGTTCGGCCTTTCTCATCTCTTCTTCAATTTCCTTTCTTTCTTTCCTGGCTTTTCTTTCCTTCTTGGACAAATGAACTCTGTCCTTCTTCTTTAGCTTCAAGTTCTCCTGTTTTTCCTCTTCAGAAGCGTTCGGATCATAGTCACTCAAAATGTTCAATGACAAAAAGATGTTTACTGCACTTTCATCAACCCTATACTTTCTCGATCTGAGAGTCTTGGTCAAAAGCCTCACAATGTCAAATGAGACCTCACCATTGTCATCATCAATGAGCAAAGTCTCCAACGTCTTTACACATGTTTGGTAAATTGGATCATTCTTTGGAGAAGGTTTGCAGATTCTTCTGATCACTATTATCAAAACATCTGGTCTGTAGTTAAAGCTGTGGAAGTTAGCAGCAAGTTCACAGGCAGCCTTACAAGCAATGACAGCCTTTTCAGGCTCCTTGTGTGAGTTCTTGGCAAGCTCTGTTAGCAACTCAATATATGATCTATATGTGGTAACCAGCGTTTGTTCAAAGTTTCTCAACTTTTGAACATCTTTGGAAACTCTCTCCTTCCTCTCAGCATCACTTAGAGGTCTGATTCTATAGCCAGGAACAATCGACTTCAAGGCAGGCACAATAGCAAGCAAAGAAAATCTTGAAGTATTTGCATTCTTTGATTTAGCCATCTTTAACAATCTGGATAGGGCACCAATGTGTTCTTCTGGGTCCTCCATTAGTTTCTCCACTAGTTCAGCGATCTCCTCTTTGGTGGCAATGATCCTCTCCTCTGTGTCCAGTTCCTCTTCCTCCTCTTCCTCTTGCTGTTCTCCATCCTCTTTCAGTTTTTGTTGTTCTTCCTGCTCCTCTTCAAGCTCCTCTTCGGATTGAGACTGTGGTTTCTCCTTGACAGGGAGCTTCTTAATCACTCTCTCCACTTTACCATCCCTCTTAATAGGAAGAGCGTCGACGCCCTGTTCCCCCTGTTGTTTCAAGAAACGGGGTTGGAGTTCATAGTCCTGCTCCTCATCGTCCCAGTTCTGAGTGGGAGAAACCTCCTCCTGATCTAGAAGGTCATTTTGATCCACAGCATTGGCCAAATTTGAGAGCCCCACGCTTAGCAAGGCATCATTCTCAGAACGTTTCTTCTTTCTTTGTTCATCCTGGAACCTGCTTGTTCTCTTTTTGCCCATATTCTCAGGATTTGTAGTACTCAACAGCCCTTTCCTCTAATCGAAAGTGATGAGATGAGGGTCGAAATTTTTTCTTCTAAGAGAAGGTACTGGTAGGGCCAGCATTACCCTAATTGGAAGTTTTTTAAAGTTTTTTTTTCTTCGCTTATTGTTTGCACTTCTCTCTCTTCTCCTTTCTTTATCTACACAGAAACTGCATTGAAAGAGTGCTTGGGTATCATTCTGATCCTTTCAGGACTTCCTTGTAACTTTATATTGTCCTTCAAGTACTCATAATCCAGGCTTTTGCTTAGAGTTTGGACTATTTGCCACACAACAGCTATAAACACACAATGACTGAAAACATTGAAGTTTTCGGTGTGAAGCTCGACCCAGGGGTATCGACCACGGTCAAGCGCAGTTCTAAGAGTCCACAACCTGTTTCTAGGGAATTTAGGTTTGTCAACAACTCACCCGATTCTATGGTCAAGCCAAAAAGCAGAATGAAGCCCACCTTCAAAGTCGAGACACAGCCATTCTCTCAATTCACAGCATCCTCAAACAGGGATCCAATGATGATTGAGCAGACTTTCAGTAGTAAGACAGGCGCTGGAGACACTGGCAAGCATGGACAAATGAGCAGCGATCGAAAGTATGTCTTCCAGCTGAATGTCAAGAGGCCTCCAGGCAGACCACGTAAACACCCAGTCGAGGAGAACAAAGTGAAGAGACCTCAGGGGAGACCACGCAAATACCCAATTGAAGTTTCTGGATCTTCCTTAGACCTCTCCAAAGTATTAAAGAAGAGAGATGGGGCGGGGCTGATCGAGGGTGCGTCATCCACTACAGCAACACAAACAACACATATTGACAACGCAGACCTAGCAGGTTCAGCAGACCAATTTGCGATTCCCATTGACACTGAGCTCGCTCTGGCATCTGCTGTCAGACGGAGCAGAGGACGTCCATCTTCTTCCAAGAGAAGGTTCAATGACAGTGATAATGATAGCGATGTGGACTGCGAAGCAAAGGACCAAACCAGCACAGTGGCTGCCGCAGTCGCAGTGGCTCTTAACGAACCAGAGCCAAATAGTAAGTAATGACCCCCGAATTGTTTTGTTTTTATGCTCTTCTGTAGGTTGTGAGCCCTGTAACGCTGTTTATACGCGTGGGGGGACAACAGCTGATGCGTAGTCAATAAACAGAAAAAAAAACCAATCGCTCCCCACAACACACACTGGTGAGTCTTCAACAAGCATCACAGTCCTCTCCCTGCCGACAATGCTTCGCCACACAGCAGCCCATCATGCCCGTCTGGCTGCCCGCATCGCCTCTCAAAGAACGAGGGCCTTCCATGCCACAACCTCCCTTTGCAAAGCTGAGTTCTTCAGAATGCCAGCTATGTCTCCAACGATGGACAAGGGCGGTGTCGCTGATTGGAAGTTCAAAGAGGGTGAATCCTTCAATTCTGGCGATGTCCTGCTAGAAGTCGAAACTGACAAAGCTCAAATTGACGTTGAGGCTCAGGATGATGGTGTGGTCGCCAAAATTCTGGTGCAGAACGGCGCTACTGACATCCCAGTGGGCACTCCAATTGCCGTCTTGGCTGAGCCAGGCGATGATTTAGCCACTTTGGAATTGCCGAGTGAATCAGAGTCCAAGCCTGCTACTGCTACTGCTACTGCGGCACCAGCTAAGAAGACAGGGGGTCCAAAGACCACCAGCAAGGAGCCAAAGCAAACCCCCACCAATGCTACAGTTGACTCAGTCTCCACTACAGCTGATTCTCAACAGGTTTTCTTCCCATCTGTGGTATCTCTACTCTCTGAGAACAACATCTCTAGAGAAGATGCTCTTTCCAAGATCAAAGCCACTGGTGCCAATGGGAGACTCCTGAAGGGTGATGTCCTCGCCTTTCTAGGTAAGATCTCCCAGGATTCTGTGAACAAGATCGCCTCATTTGTCCAAGACCACTCCCACCTTGACCTATCCAATATTGAAAAGCTCAAGATCACACCAAAGCAGACATCTAAGCAAAATGGGGTGAAGAAGGATGAAGCTGTTTCCACAAAGCCAATCAAGCCAGAACCAAAGACCATCACAAAAACATTCAACTTGGATGAGCTCCTGGACTTCCAGGCCTCTGCTCAAGAGAAGGGCTTTGAGTCATTGTCGATTAAGGAATATATCACTGGTGCCTCTAAGAGAGCGGAGAGATTTGCCTACCAGACCCATCCAAAGCAGAGCGACCTATACGATCCAATCTTTGAAGATTTGGTTGCACCAGCTTCCAACACTCAAAGATTCCAAATCAAACTGGACATTCCAGTTGAATCTACTATCAAAACGTTGAGAAACCCACTGGATGCAGTGGACTTCTTCCACGAGCAGGACGACATTTTGTTTGATGAACTAACAACAAAGAGTTCATTGGTAACACCATCTCAATTCACTGTTAAGGTCACTCTTAACTCCAATGTGTTGGACGCTGAAGAGATGGCTGAACTATACTTGCAAAAACTGGAACGCTACGTTTATGACTTGAACTAGAACATGAAAAGGAGTGGGAATGTCCCTATACAGAAACGAATCTGATATACAGTGCTCTTAAATTGTAAGCTATTTATAAGGTATATATGTTCTAGAAACGGAAGAAACCATGGTCTTCCAAATGCAAGACGATTTTTTGAACAGCAGAAAGTGGGTTGCCACTCAAGTCCACAGTGACCTGGGCATTCTCGAATTGAACCTTGTCGGCCACATTGTTAATGACAATGAAGGAACCAGCCTTAGAGACCTCCTTGTTCAGTTCATTAATGGTCTCGTTACCATCTTCATTCAAAATGATTACACCGGCACCAGCTCTGGTTAACTCATGGGCAATGAATGGGGAAGTGCTCTCCTTCTTCAAGACAGTATAGTGTCTGCCACCAAACTGGTTAAAAGTGGCCAAAAGAGCGTTGGCCAAGATGGAGGAGTTCAAGAACAAAGTAAAACCCTGCTTCTGTCTTGGTGGGTGGGACTCTCTCAAAATCTTGACAACCTCTGGGTAAGAGAACCAACTTGGAATCTCACTACCATCTCTCAATCTCTTTCTCAACTCAGTACCAGAGATGTTCAAAGTCTTAACAGACTTATCGATGGTATCAATTGGAGCGTAACGGTCCTCATCTGGCAAGTAGGTAACCATTCTGAATGGAACAACTTGAATGCCCAACTCCTCCTTGTATTTCTCAACAAGATCCTGAGCATCGTATGGGCCGTAAAAGTCAACTCCCTTAGAGTTAGAACCTGGACCGGCGTGGTCTCTTCCCACAATGAAGTGAGTAGCACCAAAATTCTTTCTAATAATTGCGTGCCAAACAGCTTCTCTTGGACCACCCATTCTCATCGCCAAAGGAAGAAGGGCCAATTGGGCTAAACCAGATGGGTACTTCTTGATGATCTCCTGGTAGACTCTAACTCTGGTGTGGTGGTCAATGTCACCTGGTTTGGTCAAACCAACAACTGGGTGGATCAACACATTGGCATTTTGGTCTCTGGCTGCTCTCACAGTCAACTCTCTGTGTGCTCTATGCATTGGGTTTCTCGTCTGGAAAGCAACAATTCTGTCCCAGTTTCTGGTAGCAAACTCGTCTCTCAACTGTCTTGGGGTCTTTCTGAAACCAGAGTAATCGTAGTGCTTTGGAAGAGAGATGGACTCCAACTCACCACCAAAGTAGACATCACCGGCCTCGTTGAACAGATAGGACACAGCTGGGTGTTCAGGGTCACCACCGTACACCTTTTCAGCTTCTCTCTGCTTGTCTGGTGTGTACTTGTCTGCAATAGTCAAGATGGCCAAAGGGTAGTTGTCTTCATCTCTCAACACCACTCTCTCACCAGCTTCATACTGGGAGGCAGCTTCTTTAGAAAGATCCAACACAATTGGAATGGACCAGACAAGGCCAGAGGTCAAGTGCAAGTCTTCAACAACACCATCATAGTCCTTCTCAGTCAAAAAACCAGTCAAAGGTGAGAAACCACCATTCAAGATCAACTCCAGATCACAGAGTTGACGGGCATTTAGAATAATAGTCTTTAGAGACTCTGCCTCCTTCAGGAGGGCATCTTTCTTGTCGAAATCTCTTGCAATCAGGTCCTGTAGGACACCACCGTGTGGAGCTGGCATTTCGTATTAGTGGTAGGGCTAATCAAAGGGAGAAGCTGGACATTCCAGAGACTTTATACACATTCGCTAAAGTCACGTGCAATTGCACTCGCCACACATTTTATGTCTAATTCTTTTATTGAAAGCCACAAATGATGGCTAGTGTTAGTGTGGCGCAGGCGTACCTACATACACTCGCCACATCTCTGGACACCTAGAAGATTGTTCTATGACCTATTGATTTTGATTCAGATCGTGTAGTGTGCTTGCTAGTGCCAGTACCGGTCCATGACGTATAATTACATTTCATGTCACCGAAAGAAGATCCGATTTGACCTGACGGATCTAACTTGAGAAATAATGCTAGACTTTGGGGATAAGTAGAGATAAGTCAAATAATGGCAAGGTGTGGGCTATTCTTCCAAATTTCTTGGTATTTCGTATCTCACATTGGGAATTTTTAATTTGATGATGACCTCCAGTACAGTCACAGTTTCGAACGTTGGAAGCCCCTTCTAGCTTCTTATCCTCATTTCAACAAATTCATACCAGCATAAATGTTATACCTACGGTAACCTTTACGACCGCAGGTATCGAAGCTTATTGGGATACATACTCCTAAATGTGATCGAGGTCCTAAATCTCGCCATTACCATGGGTATATTATGTTCATGCCATTTCCAACCTAATGTCTCACTCTCTCTATTCTTATTCTGAGTCTATCCTGAGTTTCTCTCTCTCTCTCTCTACAGAGTTATCAATCACATTTCTCTTGTAAGTCATTACTCTAGTAAATGCCCAGAAAAGAATCTCTAGTTTCATATGTCCACTGGGTCTGCGATTTCATTAGAGTCTCCTTTCAAGTTTCTGGTTCCTACATTGTGCAATGCGCTTACTCTTATGTCCCCACTATCCACACCATGCCCACTCATGTCCGGTATGGCAGTACAGATATATATACGTACGTCATTTATAACCTGGGGGCTAGTACCGTAGTACGTAATTTATAACTATATTTAACATCACGTCGACATAGATTATAGAAGCCTGTTATAGAGTACTTACATACACAACTATAAAATACAGCCACATTATGGTATACAGCTAAATAATTATATACATAAATAATAGACTATTAAAACAATATATTGTATATTTTGGCGGACCGACGGCATAATTATAATTAAAATACTTAATATAGGTAGTTTCCGAACATGATATGATCTGTTATATGTGAAATCGTATAGTGGATCGGATCACTGTACGATTGTATTTGGATATTTATATTTGGATAATATTTGGATAATATTTGGCTAATATTTGGATTGTATTTCCGATATCATTTTGATTATATTTTGATAGTATTTGGATTTTCTATGATGTTTATATCCAACATCATAGGGTCTATTTCTATCTCAAGCCCCACGTGCACCCGCACCTTCATACGGAAGACCAATAGGATTCCATCTTATCAAAGGATCCGACCGAGACTGGTCACAATCATGAGTTATTTTCCAATATTGAATGACCTTCTGAGTGAATCATCATTCAATTTCACATTATATGTGCTATATATATATATCTACGCGCTGCCGATCTTAGAATAACCATAGTTTTTCATTAATTCATGACACGATTGATTGCCATAATATCATCCTATTAACCTGAATATTATTTATTATGTAATGGTGATCCAAAAGCTCTGGTGTTGAAAGGGATCTGATAGTTCTCACAAAAAAAAAAAAAAAAAGATTGAACGTAAAGGATAAACAAAGGAATATAAAATCACACGGAAGCGTCATCCTCATGTCGAGTCTGCTGGTATCCAAACTAACGCTTAAAGAGATCAACAAGTATGTTGTTGTTAGATTGCGATCTTTGGAGACTGCGTTCAATGTGGTCCTTAAGCCATACAGAAATGTCGCTGAGGATGCCATCAAGAAGAATGACGAGTGTCATGACCCAGACCAGGTCCTTTTCATCGACAAATCAATCAAGGATCTCAATATGGCCGAAATCAAGAACATTTTGAAGTTGGATACCAAGTATAGCCGGGTGAAGTTCAAGCTTTTTACCGAGAACACTGAATTGAAGGAATCTAGCATCAACCCTGCCCTCCGAAGACTTCTCAACAATGGTATGAATTACGGAATCTACATGAACTCTCCACAACAGACATGGAAGTATTTGAAATCCCTTAATGGCTTAAAGAGAGAAGTAAGACAAGTTTATATGCAGGAGACTGTGAATTCACAAGGTAATACCAAATTTCTTGAGGTGGAACACCACCACACTTTTAGAGTACCTTTGACCATTGAAGGAAAAGAATATCAGCTTGAAACACCCTCTATAGCACTTCTATCCAAGATGAAAGGCGTTGGTGTCCCTGGAAACCATCCTGATTTCAGCAAACTAAGGACATTGGACTCCATCGTTGATCCATTGGACAGAAAACGCCATATCAAAATAATTCCCGTTGATGCCTCTGAATCTCAAAACTTGCTAGCAATTGTACCAACACATGTTCTTTCCCACCAGAGCCTGATACCGTCGAAAACCGAAGTCCCTGAACCTGTGGTTTTCCAAAAGCAAAGTTACACCTATGCCGCCCTATCAGCTAAACTGGCACATACGTTTAGCACTTCACCTTCTCTTTTTGAGATTACCCCGTTCATTGTTCAAAAGAGTTTGGTCCATGGAGAAGAGATAACTATTGCATTGAATCACTTTGAAGTACTGAGAAGGGACAGATTTCCCAACCTATCAGCTGTCCCAGATGGACCAGTCAGCTTATGGCGCACTTCCAAGTCCGAAGCAGGCTTGAACTTCATCCCAAATACTTATGTCGCGAAATGCATTGACCCCAAACCACACAGAGGTCCACAATCACAGGCAAATGTGATTGTAAATAGTGATATCCTTAGAAGTGTCATTCTAGTGAACGAATCCACACCAAATCACATTTTCAGGGATAGAGAAGCTACTTTGGAGTTGCTAACCGGTGCTATGGAGATCTGGAGCACCAAATACTCCAAAGAGCAGAAAGAGCTTGTATGGAATATGTCTCCTCTAGCTGATAAGTTTCATGACCACTCGCTTTTGGTCCAGTTCAACAAGCTGATGGATGGACAATTACAACTGGGAGATTTTGCGACTGATCTAGTCAATTATCTTGTTGTTGATTCACTGATGAGAGAATCGAGCTGCACAATCACCAACCCTTTGCTGTTCAACATCATGGTGAGGCTTTTGAACGACCATGTTCGCTTCCATTTCCCAGAGTTCAGCTCATACTACCTACTCTTATCTAAACAAGAGTCTGCCAAATTAGAACCTCCTGCTTCAGTTGAAGGGGATCCCCAAAACAAATGGCAAAATTACATCAGATATCCTATAACTCCACTACCTTCAATCTCAGCAGAATCAAATCAAATCAAATATATTACATCGGTGATACCTGAGATCATGGGTATTAACAGACTGCCACCTCCATACCTTGTTAAAGTGCTGGTGGTATCAAGTATGGATCTCAAAGAGTCACTGGAATTGATCAACAGAGCTGCAAATGAAGTGACAGGTGGTCAAGTCATACTGAACCCAGACAAGGCTATCACTAAGCATATGGAATTTGACAGGATGGTCTTTAGAGCATCAAAAATCAAAATTCATAATGTTTTTGACGCAAAGAGTGCATTGAATGCTGAAGAATGGGTTGCAAGACTCAAACCACTCGGATTCATAGAGAGCCTCAGGGAAGAGGGTCTTTCGACGTTCAAAAAGAAATTCAGAGAGGCAGTGCAGCAAGATCTGGAGTGGAATGTTTTCCCATTGATCGTTGCAGACAAGGCACTTAGTGAGAAGGTTAAAAGCAAGATGATGAGAAGACTCGAGAGATTTGTTGACAAGACAATCAAGCTGATTGAAGAAGATTTTGTTGAAGAATTCAGACTGATTTATTCCAAATCAGAGATTACTGGTGCCAAAGATATGGAAGAGATAGATGATGCTGATTCTAAAGTCAACGAGTTCAAGGAACTGGTTTGATTAAATGTGCATAATACATAAACCATAATGTATTTCAAGTCAATGCTTCCTTGTAACGCTCAAGGGCTGCCTCTCGTGCTTCATTCCTGTTGATGATTGGTGGAATGTAGCCATCAACCCCTTCCCCAGTGTGTATTGTCTTCTTGTCCTTAACGTGAGATAGCTCATGAACCCACTTCCTAATAAAATCTCCTTGTGGATCAAATTTCTCACTTTGGGTGTACACATTGAAGATCCTGAACCAGGGTTGGGCATCCACACCAACACTTGCACACCATTGCCAGCCAGCATTGTTGGAGCTGAAATCACAGTCAAGCAAATGATGATGGAACCAATCCTGACCCCAACGCCAATCTTGGTTCAGATCTTTGCTCAGGAAACTTGCAACAATCATACGGCACCTGTTGTTCATGTATCCAGTGTGAAGTAACTGTCTCATTGAAGCATCAACAATAGGAAATCCAGTCTTTCCTAAAGCCCACTTTTCAAACTTTGAGGGGTCCTTGTCCCATTTAAGGTTCATTGAGGAGAAGTTAAACGGAATGTTGAACTCCAGGTAAGGCCAATTGGACAGCACATGCTTATAGAAGTCCCTGAATGCAAGTTCTCTGATGAAAGCATCGATACTATCTTTGTATTCTTTGTTGGTACTTTTTTCTCTCAGGGACTTGTAGAGATAATGAACTTGCCTGGATGAAATGAGGCCAATTGTAAGTGAGTGAGAAAGCCTTGAAGTTGCTGACGATTCAATAGGGTGATCCTTATGGGTCTTATAGCGACCCGCACGTTCTGTGAGCCATTCCTTGAGTTCCTGGTAGACAGAATGCTCATTCACTTTTGACATCCAAGACTTGAAGTACTCAATGTCCTTCGAGGTTGTTCCAAACTCTTCCAGAGAAGATAGTTGAAGATCAAAAGGCAGAGTGTACGAGTCCCACCTTTGAAACTCCTTCAAGTCCCATGAATCCAGTTTGTCCTCATCAAATTTCAGTGATTGGTCCTCATAAGGATGTTTTTGAATATAGTCAACCCACTTCTTGAACCAAGGCGTGAACTTGGAGTACTGAGCGTTTGTACTGTTTGTCTTCAGAGTGAGGGGCTTCACTACACAAAAATCATGGAAGTAGTGTGCGTTGATGTCAGAATTCACAAGGCCAATGTCTCTTTCCAGTTCGTCAAAGTCATACACCAAATTGAAGTAAACTGTATCGGATTGGAAGCGTTCTTTTAACATCCCAATAAACCAACTGGTGAAATCAACCTCCTTTTCAGAATCATCCAAATAGATAACAGATAGTGGAATACTGTACTTTTCAAGTTCTTTCGACAACTGTGTGAGTGAATGTTGAATGAGTGCAATCTTCCAAGGTGACTCAAGATGTGCTCTCCAGAACCGGGTTGACATTACATACACACCAACAACCTTCTTTGAAACTTCCTTTGCATGCTTGATACAGTGGAACAGCGCTGTATTGTCCTGTACTCTCAAATCATTTCTGAACCAATGAACCAACTTATCACTCTTTTCTTGCTTGTACTGTTGCTCAATTGACTCAATGATGTCCAATGGAAGTTTTCGTTCCTTCTTGTTGAAATGAAGGGCCTGCTTGATTGAGGTTCCCTGCTTGGGGTAGTATCTGTTTTGGTAGTATTTAGTGAAGTCTAACTTAGCTCTCTTAGACATGCTGGCATTGGATAGAGAAGTAGAGAAATATGCTTTCTGTTGAGTTATCAACAATTGCTATTCAGCTGCCACTAGAGATGACCATAGCCAGCCAGGGCAACATAATCTGATCCCAAAACTTTTTTTTTTTTTTTTTCTGAATCAGAACATACATAACAGGCATTTTAAGTTCCTTCCAAGCAAACTGCAAATGCACGTGTTCCTGTTCTGATATCTTTCAGCCTTTGTTATCTTTCAGCATTTGTTGTGATTGTACTTTAAATCCCCAGATCATCTTTTCGATAGTGCTTCTGTTTTAAGAAACAGACTAGATGATTTTAAACCCTACCCCCTTCGAATAGAATAGCTACTAGTGTGATCAGGATAAAAAGCAAGCAACAGAGATTTTGTTGAATTCCTTGGATAGGAAACATGATATATATTAGTAGCAGGCTAAGAAACTGGTCACATTTTCTTAGTTGATATTGTGTGAAGTATCTGGAGCCGCGAGCGAGGCCGTTGAGCTATCTCACCAACTCCAATCTAAATTTAGTTCCGAGGGAAATGATACTTTGAAAATGGACCTGAGAGTAAATGTAATGCTGGGTTTCAGCCCCTTTACTTAGGGCGCACTGGCGTAACGAAGTCCTTCCCTGATTTGGGAGAGCTGTTGGAACTTGGGAACCAGATCATCCCATTCTCATTAGACTCCTACATTTAGCTAAGAGCAAGTCTTAATATTACTAACTATATATTACAGCGAGGAGAAATTAATGTTATCTAGAAGATTGGTTTAAACAAATGGCCAAGAAATTAACATCAAAAAAGGTAAAGAGTCCAAGAGGGTTGAAAAATGTCCAAGTAAAAAGAGAAAAATGATGGTGTGATGCCCAACTGAAAAATCATAAGAAGAAGAATAGGACCATCAAGGAGGAAGCAAGGCTAGATACCTGCTTCATGGAAGCTGCAGCTGCAAAAGTTGAAATTACCGGAGGGGATGAGGTGGCACCAGTTGGAACAGTCTGAGTCTGAATGGTTGGTGTACCACCTGGTGACCCTGGTTCACGTGGAGTAGTATGGGGCTTTGTAGTGGTTGTAACTTCTGATTTGGATGGCTCAGTGGCTGGCTTTGTAGTCGATGGTCTGGTTTTAGCACTCTCGGTTGGCTTTGTATTCACTGGTGTGGTTTTACTCTCCTCTAGAGTTGCTGTATTTGATGGAGTTGTGGTTCTATTACTGTAAACTGGCCCTTCTGGAATAGAAGTTGGGTTCCCTGGGGAAATAGTTGTGAAGGTAGAGGTTGGTGTACTATCACAGTTTGGACACACAGTGGTGGTTACAATAATACCTTCAGAGTTGGTAGTTGTATCAACATGTTGAGGAACAGAGACGTCAACAGTGATCGTTTTGTCCCCAGGTGTACACGGTCTAGTGATGGTAGTGGTGTAGGTGTGAGCCCATGGTATAGTTTGGGTGGTAGTGGTGGTGGATAGTAAATCAGAAGGCGAGAGAGCTTCAGATGAAGAAGATGGAGCCTTAGAAGACAGTGATAGAGCTGAAAGTTCAGAAAAGGAAAAAGAAGACTCAAACTGAGAGGAAGAAGACTCAAACTGAGAGGAAGAAGACTCAGCCTCAGAAAATGAAGAAGACTCAAACACGGAAGAAGAAGACTTAAGTTCAGACGAGGTAGTCTCAATCCCATGGGAAGAAGTCTCAATCTCAAAGGAAAAAGTCTCAATTTCAGAGGAAGAAGAATCAGATTCAAATGATGAAGACTCAATCTCAGAAGAACAAGACTTAATATCAGAGGAAGAAGACTCAGGCTCAGGTGAGGACGATTCAATCTCAGAAGATGACGAAGAAGGTGTTGGAGTTGGGGTAAAGACGATGATAGTACCACCCGTTGGGTTCTCTAAGTCAATAGTGGTGGATAATGAGGTTGTAGTACCAGTCCATGGGGTAGAGGTAACAATCAAAGGAACACCAGTAGCATCGGCATTTCTCATGGTGATGAAACCATGGGCATTAAATTTAGTTTCGAAAGTTTCAGTCCCACATTCAAGCTCGTACTGAATCTTGTTGAGAATCTCAACAGAGGAGCTTCCTTGGGGCTGGAAGACAGTCAACCATATTCTGCTTCCAGCTGGGATATCACTTGGGAACAACTCTACCCTGTTGTTGGCACAGGCAACAAAGAGTGATTCACCAGAGTAAGATTTTGGGAACCAGAAGTCATTGAAGTCATTAGAGTAATAAGCGTTGATGTTGGAACAGTCGATCTCACTGAAATCGTCTAGAACAGCGTAGTCAACAACAATCGAACCACTGGAAGTATAACTGTCACAACCAGGGAACAAGTAGTAGTTCTGTAGGAAACCGTGGCCAGTGGTGTGACCAAAGTTGTAAGGGACGGCCATGTTTGATGGGGTGTCAAAGTTGACAGTGGTGGCCAAGTCAGCCCAAGCAACACTGTTATCACCAGCAGTGAAGTGGTTGGCAGCAGCGAGTTCGTGAGGAGAGGTGGAGCCACCAACAGCAAAGAAGACCGTGATGGCAATGGTGCCAATGACAGACTCAAAGCCCTCAACAGCAGGAAGAGTAACACAGTCCAGGACAGAGTTCGCGAGGTTAGCACCTTGAATGGCAGTACACTGGCCAATGGTAGTGCCACCGGCAACGACAGGAAGAACTAGCTCATCGCCGTTGAACTTGATACGGTAGATCCAATCCAAAGTGATGACGTAGTGTTGTCCAGATCTAACAGACCCTGGTGGGATTTCAAAGCCAAAGGTGGCAGTCCAAGGGTCTGTTGGCTGCGAGCCACTGCCCTGAGGAACAATGGACAGGGATTTGTAGAAGTCAGCAGCAAATGCCACCTGCGCAAAAGAATGGATCAACAATAGTTTGAAGATGAGGGTGATCATGATGGATGACGGAGATAGGGTCAATTGGGGAATGATATGTACACAGAGAGGCTCCTGACTGTGTTAAATACCACCAGAGCGGACGACCTATCGCTCAGTGACAAAGACATTCGATGAAACATGCAGATCATCGAAAATGAAACAAAGGGACCCCTCGTATCTGTGACTTCAATAGCCTCAATATTTCGTGGGCCTGTATGGATTTTAGCTTCCGCAGCAAGGGAAGCTATTAGCCTGCATGATCTTGCCACAGATTCACAGACGGGCGGACTTTTGACACATTGTGCGAACTGCCATAAGCTCCGGAGTTGAATCTTGCTCTCTGATAATCCGCTCAAAGCATCTAAATCAGATTGCGTTCATCTTAGCTCCCTTTTTAGTTAAATTTCTAGCAGTGCTGCGAGCAGGTTCCTTTGGAGAGGAAGGGAAGTTGGAACAGTTGGACGGTACATCGGCTTCATGCAGAATCATGCTTATGCCCTGCAAAGAAATTACCCAAAAGGGCCCTCTATGGAGATTATTCTTAAACAAAACAGATGGCAACAGAGTTTTGAGGCAATCCAATGGAGCCATTCCAGGCTGCATCAAACTAGTCCATTGATGGCTCAAAGGGGAAACTTCAGCATTTTTTTTTTGACTCAGCAATTACATCATCAAGAACAGAGTTAGGTTGGCTGGTCTCTAAACACGGATAACTTTTTGGACCGGCCGGATCTGGACGCAGTTACAGGTTACAAGAGAACTATTGTCAGGGATAAAGAGACTCATCTATTGCTTGCAAGTTGCTACGATCATTGATTTTTATTTTGTGTCTTTATTTGCCATGCTTGCACATGGAATTCCATGCTTCAGTGGGGGTGACTGGACAAGTACAAAACACACTGTACAGCACCCAAGTACCGCACACAATGGAACGTAAATATCAAATTGTCCCTTAAGTTTTTGAGGACAAGAAGCAGTGGTACGTAATCCCGATTCCCGTTGAGGGGAGAGAATTCCCAATTGGGGCGCCAATTGGCTTTCCCAGACACTTCAGAAAGAAACGTCACGGATGTAGCCTCAACTCTAATACAAGTCCCAGAATGTGTTCAAAGGGTTAATCATGGCTGTGTCGAAGTATCTAAGAAAAGAAATTACTGGTGAAAAAATGAAACAACAAGGGCTTAATTTCTCATATCTAGTAGATTACGTGCCTAAGAGAAAGACCAGTATCAATCTCAGTAAGAGCTTCTACAGGTCATAAAAAAAAACCTCTAACGATACATAAATAACAGGATAAATAATAACCAAATAAACAAACAAACCAAAAACCTTCTATAGCTGCTCAGGAACATCGTCATGGAAGTACTTACCTTCCAAAGTTGGCTTGATGACCCCAACTCTGATGCAAAAATCACCAAAGTGCTCCCCATCCTCTCTCTCCAAAGCCCATCTCTTGAATAATGGCTTCAAGATTGCAATCACTTCCTCCTCCTTGATGGACTGCTTGTAGATCTTATTTAGACGCTGGCCATGGAAACCACCACCCAACATCAGGTTGTATGTACCATAAGCCTTACCAACAAGAGCAATCTCAGCCAACCAAGGTCTTGCACAACCATTCGGACAGCCAGTCATTCTCATCACAATCGAGTCATGACGTAGACCGTACTCCTCAAGAGCTTCCTCAAGCTTGGTAATCAAAACAGGCAAGTAACGTTCAGACTCAGCCATTGCCAAACCACAGGTTGGGAAGGCGACACAGGCAGCAGATGACAATCTTAGACCAGAAAAGTTGGTGTTGTCAAGCTTGTACTCAGCCATCAATGCCTTAACTGTTGGAAGCTCCTCGTCAGAGATTGTGGAGATTAAAACGTGTTGGTTACCAGTCAGTCTAAAAGTACCCTCAGATTCAGGTCTTGACTGGAAGTACTCGGCAATTTTCTTCAAACCAGTCTTCTGTGGCAACTCTGGAGTGTCTTCAACACGACCATTCTCAATGAAACAAGTGAAGTGATGCTTGCCAGTCTCGTCAGTGACCCAACCAAAATGGTCGTAGTTGTCCTTGATCTCAAAGTCACGGGCTGGCTCAAAATCGTGGCCCCAGTACTCTTCAACCTTTTGCTTGTACACATCTGGGCCCAAAGTGTCAACGGTGTATTTCAATCTGGCATTCTTACGGTCCTTTCTGTTACCAAAGTCTCTCTGCACAAGCATAATTTTTTCACAGACAATGTGGACATCCTCGTACTTAACGAAGCCAAAGTTGGTACCAGTTCTTGGATATGTCTTCTTGTTGTTGTGAGTGGAACCCATACCACCACCAACTAGAACGTTGAAACCAACACAGTCATTGTTCTCAATGATGGCAATCAAACCCACATCAGAGGACCAGACATCAACGTCATTATATGGTGGAACAGTGATATTAATCTTGTACTTTCTTGGTAGATAGGTAGGACCGTAGAATGGCTCATTGTCGACAACAGCATTACCAGCAACAAGAGTTGATGTAAGCTTCTTTGGACCTTCCTTTCTGGACTCAAAAATCTCTGGCCAATCTGGGGAATCATCATCTGGATCGTCACCCTTCAACCAAATCTCATGGTAGGCAGTGGTTTGTGGAAGCAAATGCTCAGAGATCCTGGTGGCAGCTCTGGCAACCTCACCATGAACCTTGGTGTTACCTGGTAGGGCAGAGATCATCACATTTCTGTTGACATCACCGCAAGCACCAAGAGTGTCCATCAAAGCAGCATTCATACCACGAATAGCCGGCTTCAAGTTATGTTTCACCAAACCGTGCAGCTGGAAGGTGGCTCTAGTGGTTAGCTTGATAGTACCATTACCTCTCTCGTCAGCCAACTTGTCCAAAGCCAACCATTGTTTTGGCTGGGTGATACCACCTGGCAATCTAACACGGGCCATAAAGATGTAGAAGGGCTCCATACCAGCTGCCTTACGGGCATCTCTCAAGTCACGGTCGTCCTGCATGTAGATACCATGGAACTTGGTTAGTTGTTGGTCAGAAGAGGCAATCGCACCAGTGGACTCATCCTTTAGACCGTCAGCAATGGTACCTCTCAAGTAGTTGGAAGCAATTTTGATGTCCTCATTAGTGATTGGAGGTGGTTCATCAGCAGTCTCAACAGAGTCAACACCAAGGGCCTTCCATAGCTCAGCTTCCCACTTCTCGTAACCAGTTTGGTATCCGTCTGGATCCTGGTCATCACCAAGACCCAACGGAGCAAGGATCTTAGCGTTCAAAAAGCTCAATCTGTTAAAGATATCCTTGGCTGGCTTGTTGTAGTAGTGCTTGTCCTGAGCACGAGGCCAATACAAAGAATCACCCAAACCAAAGACAGAAATCTTTGAGAACTCAAGGTCCAAGTCACCAGAATTCTTGATGGCATCCCAAAATTGCTTACCATTTTGTGGAATCTCACCTTGACCAGCAGTGGAAGTAATGAAGATGATGTTCTCCTCAAGCGGAAGTTCCTCAACGATAATGTCATCCATGGCAAGAACTTTTGGCTTCAAACCACGCTGGGCAGATCTCTTACCTAGCTTCTTAGCGATAGACTCAGCAGTACCACCATCGGAGGCAAAGTAGATGGAGATTGGGGCACCAGTCAAACCGTCCAGCAAGCTGGCATAAGCCTCATCGGCATGTTTCTTCTGCTTCTTAGCAATTCTTGTGCTCTGGGACTCAGCCAAAGAACGTGCAAACTGTGGGTTCTTAGAAGACAATAGGGTCAACTTGTTCTCTCTATCCAAAAACTTCTTGAGGTTTTCCTTGATAACAGTAGAATCTAGCTTGAATTGGTCCTTGTCCTCTAGAAGCGGGTTAAAACGGTACAATGGAATATAACCGGAGTCAACAGAAAGTTTGGTCTGTTTCAGAACGTCCAGATGAGTGTCATTCTCAGTAGTGAATGGCAGATAGGCCAAAACAATAGATGGACCATTGAACTTGGAAGCCTCGATCAAGGTAGTCAGCACCTGAGTATAGGAAGAGTAGATAGCAATGGAACCAACGTAGGCATTACCGTAGTTCATGGCATAAAGGCCAATATCTTTCTTTCTTGGTATGTTGAGCTGGGTCTTCTGTTCCTTGGATTCAAAGGTCTCGTTGTCCAGGATCAACAGGTTGATGTTCTGCTGAGATTGCAAAATGTTGTGAAGACCAGAAGAACCCAAATCAAAGGACCATGAGTCAGAGGAGACAAGCCAGTTTTGCTTGGAACTGAAGTACTGTTGTAGAGGAATGATCTCTTTGACAGATTCACCCTCCTTGGACAAAAGATCCAAAATAGATGCAACTTCTTTGGCGTCAACACTAGAGCCTTCACGAACATGGATCAACCAGTTTGAGAGAAGCTTCACCAACTGCTCTTCCTTGGCAACAGATGATGAGTTTAAGTAAGTGTGGATTTTGTTGATCAACTCCTGGATCTGTTCTTGGTGATACAAGTGGGTACCAAAACCAAACTCTGGGGTGATTTCGTTGAAGGTTTTCTCCTTAGAGAACTCATTCAAAATATTCAAGTTCTCACCAAAAAGTTGGTTCAAAACTTGAAAGTATTGGGATTCCAAACCTTGAATCTTGCTCACTTCTTCTCTCTTGTAGTCATCAGAGATCTCAGACTCTTTGCCAAAGAACAAGTTTTGTAGAGGGTTCTCTTGGGTCAAATTAGATTCGACAACGCTAATCAACTTTTGGAAATCACCGTCAAAGTCGTTGGCAATAGAGGTGGTAGTGATCTTCTCAATGTCGTTGTCAACAAGCAAGTTAGGAACTTGGAAGAATTCAAGCAATAAAGGAGAGAATCTCACAACTGGCTTGGTGGCAGATTTCTCCAAAATTGCAATCTTGGTAACCTTGGTACCCAAGAAGGCCAAGATGGACTCTAAATCAAGCGGGAGAGCCTTGATGTTCACAATAGAGTTCGAGGTAGCACGGGACAGAGCATTGAAGTAAGAGCCCAAATGAATAAAGGCAGTTTCAGTTCTACCAGACTTCACATCAAACGGCTTGTAGGAAATCTTGAACTTGTCCAAAAGCTCAACAGCGGTATGGAAGTCAATCTCTGGCTGCTCAACAGCTTCTTCACCCTCCTGTTGCTCAACCTCGAAATCAGCAATGATTTGAGCCAATTTTGACTGGTCAACCTGCACTTTGGAGATATCAATAGATGGATCGTAAAAGTGGAAAACTGCCTTGGTCTGGTACTCAGCCAACACTAAGGAAAGGTAAGAATGTGCGAGGAAGTCAGCATCAGTGGAGGAAACCAAGAGCACGGAGCCCAGATCCTTTAATTTGAGCACTGACTGGTAGTCGGTGACTTGAACATTGACAACAGCCTTGGACAACTGCTGCAGATGTGGCAGAGCATTAATCACCACAGTGTCACCAGCATAGATAGCCTTCACACCATCAACATCCAGGTTGACAATGTCATTGAAGGGGTCCTGGTCCTGAATCAGCTCCAAGTCTACTGGAACTGGTGGCACAGCCGATCTTGTTGGCTTCACAGCAATTGTATAGGCCATAATGTTTGATCAGGGTACTGTTGGGTTGAGAACGGGCTCTAAGAGTGGAAACAAATGGTTCTTCTCAAGATATTTTATCTCCTCACTCTCGATGTGAGTTTTGTCACCAATTTCACGTGATCTCATCGCATTTTTTTTTTTTGAAGACCATGGAGTTTGGTTTGGCGCAAAATTACGAAACGGCAGCTTCCCATTGGCTGTCGGGGTTTGGTTGGGGCTTTGATCCAACTTTGGTGTTTGGGTGTTAAATGCGGGCTTTGGTTTCTTTTCAAGCCACACTTCCTCCCGAAAGCCACCAGGAGGCTGGTTAGCAGCACTGGAAAAGAATTTTCTAGTGGCGTTGGGCTCGAATCAACATACTCTCAATTGTCGGTACTGGTTAGAGATGATTCCACTTGTTCGCAAGACTATTCTCACAGCAAAGCACTTTCAAAGACTTCAGTCTACCCTTTCACCAGAGATTCAAAAGTTGTCTTCAACACTGGGATCCAAGAACAAGTTGGAAGACTATCAACAGATCCTCTCTAAACTCTCTACATTTAAAGGACAAACAGAAGGGATAGACAACAACCTGACAGTTTTGGATGATCTCTTTGACAGAATCAATAGGGATGAAAATCTAGGTCTAAATCACAAGGAACAACTACACAACTTTGTCATCTCGAACTTTGTGAAGCACGACCCATCACTCTCTACAGTTCACCAGAGGCACTTGAGCAAACTAGGAGGAAAACTCTCTCTTGAAGCTCTAGCCGAGGTCCTTAAATATAATTCTGGCCGAGTGAATTCTACCTGGGAAGTTTTTGCGAAGTACTATAAGGAGCTACGCCTAGCCGAGGTGGTGGAGAAGGATGATTTACTCAGAGTCGTCATTGACAAGTTGATCAAAGGCGATTCAGCTGACCATGGAGACGAGCTTTTTAAAGTGAGTGAACTATCACTAGCGAAGGCTTTAATTCTAAGTAAGAATCTCAAGAATGGCATTGACAGCGAGCTGAGTTCTGAACTTTTCAGACTTGCACTTGAACACGAGATTTATCAGTTGATTGGACAGATTCCATTTCAATTTGACTTGTTCCAGCACATCCAGGGCCTCAATGAGGGGCAGTTGGCGAAATTGTTTTCAGTTTTGGATATTTCACAACTCACAGAAGATGGCATTATCCAAAATGTTCAAGTGTTTGAAAAGTTGATATTGAGTTTGTCAGACCGCGAGATTTCTATTGATGATATTTACAACAATGAAAGTCAAGATGTCATCTCTGAACTCCTTTCTAATCTAAGAGATCAGTTCACGGACCTGGATATTCAACCCCTTGTCTACAAAACCACATACACCAAGGATGCTGTGTTCGACCAAGTTCTGGAGAAGATTCAACCATTGCTGAAATCAGGGGATGATAGGTTTGATTCACTACGGAGAGCTGTTTTAAAAGCTCAAGGAATAAACAAAGTGGATCAGGGTCTTAATGAACAGGGCTTCACTGATTTATTGAAGCAGAATGTCAATTCAGAGATCCTCCACGCAAGTCTAGGTGTTGTTTCAGCATATCACTATGTTCGCACCCGTGACTCAAAACTCTTAAATAACGTTTCTGAGAGTGTCGTAAACCAACCCAGCCTTAGCAACATAAGAGCCCTCATTTTAGCATTTGCATTCCACGACCTTAGAGAGTCATTGGCACTATACAACAAACACATTAAGACAGTCTCTCGTCATAACAATGATGAGGGAATTTCTGAAGCTGGACTTCTTACAGAGTCTCTGCTTCTTGCTTACTTATCACAGCAAGATCGTGAGTTTGCCTATTTGATTCATGATGGTGCTATTATAAATAACATTGTCGAGGGTGAAGTGGCATTGGGAAGATTGAAAAGGTGTTTCAAGAGATATGGTGAAATTGTCGGTGAAGATGAAGAGGACATTAAGCCTCTGTTGATGTTGGAAGTGCTCAAAGCCATTAAGGAATTGATCTAATTATTCAAGTTATGCACATTCATGACTTTGTTAAATAGGATTCTTCAATCACTCGATGTTACCACGCATCACTTGCGTGATCATATCTTTGTACATACCAATCTGGGTTTCAGACTTAATGTACGATGCTAATGGGTTGTTGTCAATGTTGAAAGCTTTCAACTTGGTACCGTAGTTGCTCAAAAACTCAACTAGAGTGCTAAAACTCCCATGGATTAAGTTGTTGCTCAAATCAATCGAGGACAAATGTGGAAACTTTCCAAGGATTAGGCCAAAATTCTCATGGGTGAGCCCTGAGTTGTTGATTGTCAAAGAGGTTAACTTGTCATTCAAGAAGAGATCTTCATTGTTGTTTTGCAAAGATATCAACTTGTAATCCTTCTCAACATAGAGCCTTCTCAAGAATGGGAACTGTCCAGTAACAGTTACATTGCCATCAACAGATAGATCACGTAGTTGAACTAGATCATCTTTTCCTTCAAGTTTCATTTTATGTGAGTTGTGTAAAATCTCCAAGCTCTCCAAGTTGTTAGACCCACTAAAGTTCAAAGTGGACTCCAATTTGTTGTTGTTGATTGATAGCTTCTTCAATGAAGCAGCAGCTGCAATGCCTTTAAGGACCCTGATTCTATTCTTGGATAGATTCAGATCAGACAAATAAGGGAACTCTATCTCTTCGAGATTCACTGTTCCAGTCAAATGATTACTTGAAACGTTCAAACTCTCAATGTAACGAAGGCCCACCAACTTTTTGATCTTGTTGTTTGATAAGTCCAAACTCTTCAAGTTCGGCAACTTCTTGAAGAAATCCATTCTAGTAATCTTGTTATCTCTCAAATTTAGGGAAATTAGGTACTTGAAGTTTGATATGCTGGTCAAATGATCACATATTATGTTGTTTGAGAGATCCAATTCTCTGGCTTCAAGAGGGATCCCATCAAAGTTAGTGAGCTTATTGGCGGTGGCAGTGACATGATTTAGCTCAGGTAAGAACTCTGATAGACCGATGAGGGACATTAACTTTTGATTTGACAAGTCGATGTACTCAACAGTGTCCCAATCTGTGTTTGGTGGGATAACAGTAGTCAAAGCAGAGATCACGGCCTTTTTAGATTCTGAGAAACTGACATCAATGTTCGTGATGGAGGTAACCTCACATGGGTTACTCTTGTAGTTGATTTCAACCTCGTTTTTAGCATCTGGTGTGTTATTATAAACCCATTTGCCTTTGTTCTTATCAAAAACCATCGATAGGTCACTTGGTGTTATTAGTTTCAATGGAACCTTAAATTCGATTGGGTCTTTTGGATCTGATGCCTTTAAAGTTGGTCTTATCAACCTTGCAGCCTCCAAGGGTGAATCAATAAAGTGGTGAGCTTGGAATGAAGTGACTTTCTCAGTGTTTAAAGTTGTGCCAGAAAACTTGATCTTTGGAGTCTCTTGGAAACTGAAGACAGATTTATCTAAGTCAAGAGACTTAAATTCTGTGCTCCTAGAGTGTGGAGCCTCTGTTGATTCACTTGCAAACATCGGACCTTCATCTGTGCCATAAGTGTCTCTGTCGTTGATATCGTACTTCTTCTTCAACAGCTCCCAGGTCATGTTTGCTGCATAGAAAGAGCTATCAGCATCATTCTCGTCGGATACAAGTTTTGGCTTTAGATGGTGCAAATTCTCTGATCTTTTGATGTTCCCATCAACTCTGGTGACGAAGGTTGGCCTTGTTTTACTCGATCCCTCCATGTGCAGCTTTACCTTCATGAAATCTGCCAGTGAAACATCACCCTCCAGTGTCTTGTGGATGACTGTGCCATCCTGTTCATCCCATCCACCTTCGTTGTTTGATTCATCAGCATCTGAACTCTTGAAGTTGTCATTAACAAGCAGCAATGGAATCTGCAGATGGTTTTTGGAAACACGAATCTCATCACCAGACCCGTTCTTAGAGCGCGTTGCGTTCTCCAAATGGAAATGCTCAAGCTTCTCACGTATGTTTTTCGTTGGAGATTCTGCAGTGGCGCTCATACTAGCAGCACTTCACAGCAGGTCTGGACGCGTTTTGGGCTCTTGCAGTTTCTTCCTTTTTGTGTCATTTGTTGTGATCTTTTTTTCTTTCGGGAAGTGTAAACAAACAAAACACGGTATGGGCACGTTGACATCCGAACACCACTCGATATCTGTTCACTGCGGATTTAAGAAACTTCAATTCGTTCTTCTCAGTCTAACAGAGAGCGTAGAGGACAATATCGTACTAAACTATGTCCAAAAAGGTGCTTTGTCTGCATGGTTTCCTCCAGAACGGAAAGGTCTTTAGTGAGAAGTCTTCTGGACTCAGAAAACTGCTCAAGAAGAGTGGTCTTCAGCTAGATTACATTGATGGTCCAGTGGTTCTGGCCCAAAAGGACCTGCCCTTTGATATTGAAGATGACAAGTGGGACGAGATTGTGGAGGCCGATTTGAATAAGGCTTGGTTCTACCATGACAATATCTCCAAGAATCTAGACATTGAACTGGCCTTGAATACCGTTGCTAAACACATCGAAGAGAATGGTCCATATATAGGTATTATGGGCTTCTCCCAAGGTGCTGCGATCTCCACCATCGTTTCCAACCTCATCAAGAGTAAGTTTGACAAGGATTACTTCAAATTTGCTGTGCACGTATCTGGTTACACTTTCACTGAACCAAGGGACCCTGGGAACCCAAATCCAGATGATCTTGTAATCACTGACAAATTCAAAGCCCACTTCACTCCACCACTGTCTGATGCTGACTACAAAACCAAGAATATAATTATTTATGGTGAAAATGACAACTCTGTGCCAGGTAAGAGATCTGAATACCTAGCCAGCTTGTACCCAGAAGAACTAAAGACCGTCTATAAGCACGACGGAGGACATTTTGTTCCAAACAAAAAAGATTTCTTGAGACCACTGGTTGAGGAGATTGAAAAGATAATTACCTAAGTTATGAACTCCTTTGTATAGAGTATGGAGCTGAGAATAGAGATAGAAGTGATCATAATGTTTCCAACTGGGTCATCACGTGACAACATTAGTAGACTGCACGTGATAAAACATACCCGGGTAATGTCGGGAAAGTGAAACCGAGTAGGTGCGGGTGAAAAAGCACGCTAACAAGCAGGTAGATGAGCATTGATAGAGGGTAAACTCACAAAACGCAACCCACATCCAGAAGATCTTGTAATCACTGACAAATTGAAAGCCCACTTCACTCCACTAGTGTCTGATGCTGACCACAAAACCAAGAATGTAATTATTTATGGTGAAAATGACAACTCTGTGCCAGGTAAGAGATCTGAATACCTAGCCAGCTTGTATCCAGATGAACTGATGTTTGGATTGTGTCAAAAAGGACAGTCAAAAGGGGGAAGTAGTGCCCACACCATCTGACATCAAGTCAAATCTTTCGCTCGATATCTCGCCAACTTCAGCTATCCGCTAAGTATTGCAGGAACGATCAGAAACTTTTCACTAAAGTACAACAGGCTTGACCTAATAACCAAAGGTGAGCAGACAGCGAAATTAAACAACACATCTGAGATCCAATGCAACGCTGTTGATTTTGTTGCGATGGCGATAGATCTGTAGAATCCGTAAATTACCAGATAGATTAAAACTGTGCAGAATGTTATGTCTGCGAACCTAAAGATCTTTCTTGATGTGAGGGATACGAGCTCCAGGAGGGCTGATCCTGAATGATGATCAGAAGTTAGGGGCTGAGTTTAATTCTCTCTCTGAGAAGCCAAGGCAAAGAACTTCCCTTGTCCTGGGCCTTGTTCTCCAAGGTATGTCTTCACAAACGCAAACACGGCACTGACATAGTCTTAAACGGCAAACTTCCTCATTGTTTTCTTTCCATCACCCGTTCTAATTTGAATACGCGTTAGGTTTCCCTCTGTTGGCTCAGCGGCGGTTGCTGGTTTGATGACTGCAAACTTCTCTTCGTCAGTGAGGACTTTTGGCAGTTCGATGGCAGGTGGCTCACCAGAGTCAGAATCTAGGGCAATTGGATCATTTGGGTCATCACCGTGATCATCTAGGGAATCTCCAGTGTAATGAATCTCGTCATTGGAATCACTGTCCAACTTCTCTGGGTTTGTTTTGGAGTTCAATGATTGCTTTATGGCATACTCCAGCTGCTTGCCCTCAGTCAATGCACCGTGATTAGTCTTGTTCTTCTTCAGTGGGTTCAGACTTGCTGGATCAAGAGAGTATTGTTGCAAGAAATCATAACTTCAGAAATCCACTGTGATAGATTCGGTACGATACTCCGGTACATCGCTCTCTCACCTGTCAAGGGATCCAAGATAGCAATGTCTGGATAGTCTTCAAAATGGTAGAATTGGAGATATTGCTCACTTGATCTTGAATCACTTTGATATTGAAACAAGAGAAACTCGGTCTTCACCAACTGCTTGATCAAGAATCACGATTCAGCATCAGACATCTGAAATCTGCTCATGTCCTGCAAGTTCACTAACAGCTACTTCTTCTCAAATCTCGCCTTGTGCTTTGCCCTATCCAAATCCAACTTCTCAATCAAAACAAACGTAGGGCGAAGTATCTACTTCAATCGTTCCTGAGTCGTGGTCGCCGGATCCTCCTCCTCAGTGTCAGAACCCAAAGGCACGACATCATCATCGCCATCATCATATTAATCAAAGACACCACGTCTCGTGTTACTCCCCACTAACTGATCCCTTGGATTCACACCAAATCCCATTCGTTCAAACAAATTCTCATACGCGTCCCCTCCACCAACAAGCTGCTCGTGTCTGCCTTCAATGGGAGCCCTCGTTTCCTCCTGCGCAGATTGCGCCTTGTTTACTTTTTGCTGTAATCTCTCCGCCATCTGTAAGTCGGTTTCGAAATGATCATCGAGATCAATTGGCACGTTGGCGTTCGTGTTGTTGGATGCAATGGTGCGTTCGTGTTCGAAGAAGAGGGTGACCGCAACGTCCAGGTTGTTGCTGCAGCTTTCGAGGAATTGCGTGGCAGTGGAGGCATCAGAGGAGCCACTGACAGCGACGAATGTGTCGACTAGCTCGGCATGGGTGGAACCGTGTGCTACTGTGGATGGAAGTTGGGTTGTGATCTGGAAGGATGGCAAATCAAGTGTTGGCTTTTGTTTTCTACACGTGGATTGTGGGTGTGTTGGAGCTGAGGAAGGAGCAGCAGTCGGCGACTTATCAGTTCAGTGATGGATCTGAGGCGATGAATGTGACTCATTTGGCGGGATTAGGGAGCCTTGTGCTTGATTGGTGCCAGAGAATGGGGTTCAAGGAACCCAATCCTAATGCCGTGAAGCATCTAGAGAGTCTTGTGTCCTTGGTGAAGAAGCAAGCGATACGGAACGAGAATGAAAGAGTGCTGAATAATTTTGAGAGGGCCGGAGGGAATTGAATACGGTGCTGCGTCAGTGAGGGAAGTTCTTTGATGGAGAGGTGCAAGCATTGCTGGATGTTAAGGTGGCTTGTTTTGTGGTGCTGATGGGGAAATACCTGAAGGATACAGAGATTGGTGCCGTGCTGGAGAAAGCTTGAAGGCACATCGTCAGACTGTGTTGGAACGGTGCATGTAAATGTACAATTATGAGATATACACTGTACCCAAGCTTCTAAGTAAACCACCAATTTCAAACCTATAAACACCAGAACTATTTCTGCTGGTTGTGAGCATGACCTACATTTGGGGAAAGGTTTAATCACTCCTCTTTAGCCCTTTGGATTCTTGTAAGAATCTCTGACTCTGTTTGTTTTAAGGACTGGAATGGCTCCAAGATAGCTCTTTTCTCCTCATCGGTTGCATGCTGGTCGATCATCTCTGTGAGAATGGAAATGTGGGCCGACAGAAGCCATTGCGAAAGAGTGTGCTTGAGGAAAAGGAACATTGGCACTCCAACAACGTTCGTTCACGGCAAATGGCGATGAGTTTGGGGGGGGGGGGATCTAAGAAAACATGGACAGGAAAAATTATATTCCCTAAAATCCCTCGTTCCTGGCATCACCACAGTGCACATCCAGGGAACTGCTGGGCCACATACATATTAAACGATCCTCTGTAGACTCGTTCGCACGCAACCAGCAGTCTCGCCGTTGCCGTAGTTATGGGAGATGTAGTATGCAAGCAGCAACAGCCTGTGCTTGAGAAAAAAAAAGGATCTACGCATGTTCAGCTCGAGTTGTTGAAAGCTGAAACAAGATCTAAACAAGAAAGTACCGTCTTGTTTCAACTTTTAAGCCTTAAGGTAGAACTATGGGGATTGTTTCCCAAAGCGTAGAATTGTACATTAATGCCGGCTGAATCATGACCTTAAAAGAGAAAAGATTCACTTGCACTATAGATGCATGTTTCGGGCAATAATCAAATAAGCAGAATCGGTCTGTTGATCCCCGTGTACATGACATTGCATTTGGAGATTTGAGTTTACAGAGATCTATTACGTACAGTTGTCACTTGCTTGCATGCGGATATATTGCGTCAAGTCAAAAAAGTCAGCATTCTGTTCCGAACGGGGGGGGGGACACCTGGGTTCTTAAGACCGGTTACTTCGGTACATTCGGAATACTGCTGCCACAGATGTCAGATGTCAACCACGTAAAACCGAAACTGCCATGTTGAATCAGGTCTGGCAGGCATGTTGTTGAGC
Source organism: Barnettozyma vustinii (assembly GCA_030569515.1). Classification (NCBI taxonomy): domain Eukaryota; kingdom Fungi; phylum Ascomycota; class Saccharomycetes; order Phaffomycetales; family Phaffomycetaceae; genus Barnettozyma; species Barnettozyma vustinii. The sequence continues at coordinate 40,399 of JAJMLD010000064.1, forward strand.
GAAGGTTGTCGGCAGAAATGAGAAGCAGATATTTCAAATCCCAGATTCCAGATCAGACAAGCTAGTGTGATCACTAACCCTGTTGGACAGAGTTTTTCTCCACATAATGTCTATATGTGTATATATATATATATATATATACATACTTGAAGGGAATGCAAAATGGAACAGTTCGTACAGAATACGGGCTACAACCTGCATAAATGAAGATGAAGTCACTGGGAGTACGGCAGCAACCCAACGTCGACGACTTCAGTGACCACAAACGCCCATCAACTCCTAGGTTTGAAAGTAAAATATTAGAATTTAATTGGATTTTTGCCAGTTCTGCAAGTCTGGTGGTGGCAAGTTCACTGCTCGCCAGGTCCGTATTTACTGGCATTGATTCTCTCTATCAAATCAGACTCTGCCCTAGCCATAGAGACGAATGCCTCCAGGATCTTGTTGTGCTCGTCATCGTTGGCCTGTCCCATCAGTTCACCTAGAAGCCCGAAATGCGCCATCAGTAGGCCCTGGGACACCATATACTTAAATGATAAAAACATCGTCTTGCCGCGTAGTGCTTTTCTCAGAATCTGGATAGAGATTGATTGATTATGGAGTTAGTATTGAAAGTTTACACAATTTCTTTTCTGTTTTGGCTGTTGACTTAGAGCACTAAGGGTATAAAATTCGCGAAATTATTACCACGATTTATTACCTATTACCAGTAATAGGATGGTAACCGGTAATGCTGGTAGTACTGGTAATAGAGATTACAAATTATCACCTTTGATTGCCCTATTACCACCGTACTACCAAGTGGTACTACCAAGCGGTAATAGGGCGAAGCTGGTGATATGTGGTAATACTTGTATTACCGGTAACGGGGAAACCTCCGGGAAAACTTATTACCCTCAGTGCTCTAGTCTTTACTGCGCTGTTTTGATAATCAATGATCATCGACAAGATCGACTAAAAGGACCAAAAGTAGCGCGAATATCCCGAATGAGAGCCTAGCAGATGAGACATCAGCGCTGTAGATGCATGCAGAACGACCCGTTGCCAATACATCAGTGCGCTCGAGGAGTCGAGAGACATGTTGACCTCTGTGAAAGCAGGTGCAGTCGAACCCAGTGCTCTGAATCCTGATCTTGGTTTTCCGATCTGTATGCACATGCATATATACATGTTGAGGAGTTGGAAAAGAGACCCTCACTTTTGGCAGACACTGAAGCTACTTGTCGCTGAAACGAGCAGCTTGTACATGATGAAAAAAATGTTTAATTAATAGCACTGTAGTGCTTTGGAGCGGGATATGCGTTGTGCAAAGTTCTGCAGACCTGATTTCTCGATTGGGACCTGGTCGCAAATCTCGCTGCAGGGACTTGCATGGTTGTCAATCATCGTGATGTGACAGATCTGTGACCAAGAAAAAAACGTTTCTTCAATAGAGAATCAAAAGACATCTCTGCATATGTGCCGCTGCTTGCATAAATGTAGGGACAGGGTGTCTGTGGTCAGTGGTATCAGCATTTGATCCCATTGGGTTGTCTCACTTGAACATGAAACAAATGAGCTGTAGGCTAATATCTTTGAGATTGGCAGCTTCAGCTGCTGCTGCAGCGTGAAGGGGATGCTCTAATGAGAAATCATTTCTTCAGAGTGTTTTTGGGGCTGGATACACCTTTGGCTCTCACAGGAATCCACGTGGAGATCCGCGACTTATGCTTATTCTCATGAACGTATGATCCAGGATGCAATCCTGGAAAGGTGCAGAGGGTATACACTAGGAATCCACTCAATGTAAACTGGATGATTTTATCAATATATAAAAGGATCAAAGAAACCGTTTTTGGATATCTATCACAACTCTCAACGAATATGGTTTTGATTTCCCTTTTTGTTTGCTTGCTCGCTTCCTTCAACATTTCCCAAGCAGCCACTGTTCAATAATGTCATAACAGTATTAATGACAGTGAACATTTTGTTCCAAACAAAAGAGATTTCTTGAGACCACTGGTTGAGGAGATTGAAAAGATAATTATCTAAGTTATGAACTCCTTTGTATAGAGTATGGAGCTGAGAATAGAGATAGAAGTGATCATATGTTTCTAACTGGTCATCACGTGACACTATTAGTATACCGCACGTGACAAAACATACCCGGGTAATGTCGGGAAAGTGAAACCGAGTTGGTGCTGGGTGAAAAAAACACGCTCTCAAAAATAAAAAAAAGAACACATAACAGTTGAACCCCACAAAACAGATCCTTCTACCATCCAAGAATGAACTTTGCGAAACTGGACGAGGCCCACGAGCGTAGGCTGAACTCCAGGCGCAATTCCAGGAACTCACTGGGTGATTTACAGATCGATATGAGCAACAAGCGAAATGAGAGTGAGGTCCATTCCATGACGATTGAAGAGAGAAGGGAGAGCAATGACCAAGGGGGAACAACGAAGAAGATGAGCACGAATACAACAATACCACTACTGAATTCTCATACAGATGAGGACGCCACACTGCATGCTGATCAGGCGAACAAACCCACGAGGTTTCAGAAGTTCAAGCGTGTCTTAATCAAGTACATCAAGTTCATTGGTCCTGGCCTCATGGTGAGTATCAGTTTCATAGATCCGGGCAACTACTCGACCGCTGTGGCTGCTGGTTCTGCACTCAAGTACAAACTGCTCTTTGTGGTGCTTTTTTCCAACATTTTGGCTGCCTTTTTCCAAATTCTTGCTGCTAAATTGGGGGCTGTGACTGGGCTGGATCTCAGTTCCAACTGTCGGAAGCACTTGCCTAAGTACCTGAACATTTTGGTCTATATCATTGCAGAAATAGCTATTATAGCCACAGATATTACCGATTTGATTGGTTGTGCTATTGCTTTGAACATTCTTCTTGACATTCCGCTTGTGGTTGGTGTGCTATTAACAGTGATTGACGTGTTGTTTGTTTTAATGGCCTACAGGCCAGGCTCCGATTTAAAGTTCATTAGATTATTTGAGGCTTTTGTGGGCTCATTTATGATTTTGACTGTAATTTGCTTCAGTTGTTTGCTTTTCAAAGTCCACATTCCAGAGAAGTTGGAGGTATTCAAGGGTTTTTTACCATCGAACGATGTGTTTAAAGGTGATGGACTTATGTTGTCAATGGCCATTTGTGGTGCAAGTATTATGCCTCACTCCCTTTTCTTGGGATCTGGTGTGGTTCAAGCAAGATTGAAAGATTATGATATCAAGCATGGTAACTACAAGCCAAATAATAACGAGGATGTTAACAGTTTACAATCAGATTACAGACCTTCCATATCATCCATTAATGATACAATGAACTACACCATTGCAGAACTTTTATTCTCACTCTTCACTGTTGCCCTCTTTGTCAATTCTGCCATTTTGATTGTCGCTGGCTCTACCTTGTTTGGTCAACCAGAGGCACACGACGCGGATTTATTCACCATTCACCAGCTACTTACTGAGAATTTATCCAAATTTGCTGGTTTGATCTTTGTGTTGGCTTTGTTATTCTCTGGTGAATCTGCTGCCTTCACCACTACGATTGCTGGTCAAATTGTCAGTGAGGGCCACTTGCATTGGAGTGTGACACCGACGATTCGTCGAACTGTCACAAGATGTATTGCTATTGTTCCCTGTATCTTACTGGTTCTGATATCAGGGAGAAGTGGATTGTCATCGGCATTGAATGCGTCACAGGTTATTTTGTCATTATTACTTCCATTTGTGTCTGCTCCATTGCTTTACTTTACTGCCAGTTCCAAAATCATGAGCGTTAGAGACGACGATGTTTGCCATGAGGATAGTGACGGCTATGAGATGTCACTCCTGAACAGTGAAAGCTCATCTGATAGACTAAGGGACTCTGCTGATTTGGAAGACCTTGAAGAGAGTGTTGGTTATTTGGACATGAGCAACTCAAAGTTCACCAATGTTGCAGCAGCTCTAATCTGGAGTTTGATTACTGGCTTGAATTTCTTCTTGATCTGGAACGTTGTAATGGGGAATCAGGTTATCATTTGATTGCATGTGTTGGTTTGTCTGTACGGTTCTTACATTATTGTTGTTTTGTTTTGTCAATTAAATGCATTTTAGATACATGTATCCTGGTATCAAGTAAGGGCGATTCCCCTTCTTACACGATCAAACATTTCGAGTCTATCAATCCACTTGATGATCTCTGGAAACTCTTCTTCCAAGACAAATACCTGAGAGCCTTGAGCTCTCTTGATCCATGGGTATGCAGATACATCAGCCACATTCAACCCTTCCCCAACTAGCCACCCCTTGTTGTCTTTTAGTCTGTTTTCATAGATTGTAAATATTCTCCTCGTTTCTCTGGTATACCAATCTTTTGCAAACTCAAACTGATCCAGTTGTCCAGCTTTCTTGACAGTCTGACCCTTCAACTGTTTCAGAATTGTTTCAAAGATCGACAATTGGCCCTGGAATGGAGAGTGGTCTGAAATCTGAAACATGAGCCAGTTTATTTGCTCCCAATAGAGGGATGGTTGATCACGTTGAAGACTGAAGGAGAACTTGGACTTGTGGTCATACTTTTCAGCAAGGTACGAGATGATGGCACCTGTCTCGAATATAGTGACTGGGTTCTTGTGCGAGAGTGACTTGTCCACAAGTACAGGTATGCGTCCATTGGGATTCAATTGCAGAAACCAGCCCTCCTTGTGCTCATTGGAGTAGATGTCGATAGCATGGTAGTGGTAGTCCAACTCGAGTAGCTCCAACAGAATGGTGATCTTCTGACCGTTGGGCGAAGTTCGGAAGGAATAGAGGGTGAGGATGGACCGTGAGGTTTCTGATCGAGGAGGAGGATGAGCAGCGAGTGAAAGCATTGATTAGGAATAACAGCTACTACTTGGCTCTTGACCTGGAAGCTCTCTTCTTGCGGTTTTATACCGTTAAGTGATGATGCAATTTGTGGACTCTTTTTGACAGGTGTGGCCGCACCATGCAAACCTACAAGGTGCAACGTCGGGACTTTTTTTTTTTTTTTGTCCTTCTTTCCCTCACTAATCGATATACGAACAAGTCTCCCCCCCTCTCTCAGGGACACCGTGGTAGTTCTGATCCGATATAGTCAGTGTAAAACCAACAAGGTATTCGCGCTACACTATAAACCGAAATAAGACACATATTGGACAATTTGTCCTCTATGCTTTGATTCCTTCTCTGGACTCCAAGAACTCAAGGTACCACTTTTTGGTCCACTTACGAGTTCTCTTACCCCAGATTATCATTGGCACTGCCATCATCATAACCACAAAGTTGATGACAGCCAACGCAATGTAGGTGTTTTCAGTACCGGAAGCTTCAAGCCACAACGAACAAGTGAAGGTAAATATGCAACTGATGGTGTTGTTCATCATAGCCACACATGCCATTGCTTCCAACACCAACTCAGAGCCCTCCATAACGTAACCCAGGGCAATGTCACCTGCTGAACCATATGCAAATCCAACAAAGGCCAGACCAACGTACATCACGGGTCTACCCAACATTCTATCAGCACCAATACCAAACATTAACAGACCTGCAGAGCCAACAAATGCAGTGATGATGGCAAAGTACAACCTGAACTCAGCCTCAACGACACCATTGTTTCTTCTGGCCATCCATAGAACAATGTAGTCAGATAAGACACCGGCATAGATACAGCCAACAATGGCCCCGCCTAGAGTGGGAATGTTCATCAAGGCAACACCAACGTTGGAGTAGTTGTATGGTTCATCATAAAAAAAGGTATCCATGGTGGTCAAGTAGAAAGAGAGGAAGGCATTCTGAGTACCCCAGAACAAACCAGAAAGAATGATACCTGGGAACATAAACATCTTCAAGTTGATGACAATGTGTTTCCAGTATTGCTTGAAACCAGTACCCTTCAAATAAGATGCAGGGGTAATGAGAGCAACACGCTTCCAGTACCCGTTTGGTGGAACTTGAGAACCGTCAATGAGCTCCTCTGTAACTTCATTCTGCACATCTGAAAACTCCTCCTTGAAATTTGAGACTGGCAATGATCTAGAAGACTGTGGTTTTTCTGCACTGCTACTCAAGGCAGAAAAGGAACCATTATCAACGCCTTCAATGCTCTTTTTAGAGTTCAACGGGGTGATGTACTTACTTCTCTCAAAATAAGTTTCTTCAGTTAGAAAGACGATGAACAAGATGGCTGGCACTGAGATGATGGCGCCGACCCAACCAACCCATCTAAAACTGGTTCTGTTGGAAATGAAATTGCCAATAAGGGGAGCCAAGTAGGTACCTATAGAGGTGGCCAGGATATAACCAGTCAAGACAGAACCCAGCTGATGTTGGTAAAAAATGTCAGTCAGTGACAACTGGACAGCAGCTTCAGCACACGACTCACTGATACCAACAAACAATTGTGACCAGATTGTGTCAGATGTGTTTCTAGAGAAGCCAAACCAGATGTTCCCAATCAGACCAAACGTCAAGGAGATGATATACGGCAGCTTTCTACCATAGAGGTAGGAAAATGGTGCTAGAAACAAAGTACCATAACCAACACCAAGGAACAAGACACCGGCACCAGTGTTCATCGCATCGTAACTGATACCGTAGTATTCGTTTAGAGAATCTTGGGCAGAACCAGCACAGTTTGAAGTAGCTGCAGTAAACGCAGTGACGAACAGCATGGTGAGAAAATGGGCACATTTTCTATTCTTGCTCCAGTTCAATGGATCGTTGACATTGTCACTAGGCTGTGGGATCAGGATGACATCGTTTGCGCCTTTTTTCAGGGTATTTTTGTAAACTGAACCATTCTCTAAATTGACAGAAGCGTAGATGCTGGATGTACCCGGGATGAAGTCAGGGTGGTGCTTGTTGGTATACTGGTCCATCGGGTTCACCTTCGAAGGTCACACGATGCTCACGAGTTGAATGGAAGTTACGGGCGATTATTACAGCCAACACAGCAAGTGGGAAACGTGAGCGAGGATTTTTCCTTTGGGACTGGTAGCAGATGGAGTTATGCACTCACTCCAGAAGCTTCGACTTTTGGTATGGATCTCTGATAAGCTTGCCTGTCATGTTCAAGGAAAATAATTCTTTTTCTTTTTTTCTTGTGGCTTCTTTCTCTTTTTTTTTTTTTTTTTTTTTTTTTTTTTTTTTTTTTTTTTTTTTTTTTTTTTTTTTTTTTTTTGAGTACCTAATTTGCATTGGTAAATCTTGGCTTTGTTTAACTGTTCTTGAAGTGCCTTGAGGATCAAAAGGCGCAAACCTGAGATCTCAAAAGCGATACAGCATACAACGAGAGCCACGTAGTCAAACATTTAATAACAAAACATACAAAAAACTACGATACAACGCACTCCAGAAACAAACTAACAAACAAACAAACAAAGGAAAACAAATCAATACCCACCCCACACTAAAAGTTACTAAAGTCCTTTACAAAACTTGATCTCTTTAGCTCACTAATCTCATCTCTCAGTTCCTCATCCTGCAAGGTCTGTAACACATCAAACACAACATTTAAGTCGCCATGAGACAAGTAGAGATTCTTCACTTTGTCAACAAGCTGAGGACTGTACTTTTTCTCCAAGAATGGCTTGTGAGTCTTGTGGCTAAACTTGATGGTTAGATCCTTGGTAGAGATATCGTAGCTTAAATAGATCGAAGACTGACACTCTTCAGTTTTCAGTTTCCCGGCATTGGCTGGGTCTTGCGGATTGGCCTTTTGGGTGGTCCTGATGTCTTGCTTGCACTTGTACAACAATTTGATGGACTTAGGAGCTGGCTTAGAGGACAAGTTGCTTGATGACTTGGAAAACTTGAAAGTAGAAGCCTCAATAATTGGGCTGATAAACTTTATGATCAACTCCTCTGAAATCAAGTCCAGATTGTTGGAATCGAACCCGTCTTGGTATTGCTTGAAATCAGAAATCTCCTCATTCTCACCAAATCTCTTGATAAAGACAATGTTCTTCAAATCAGTAATCTTACCCAGGTTAACTCTAGTCAAATAGGCATCGAAATCATCAAACACATTGCCAGTGTCCAGCGGGTTCTCAACGCAGTTTGCACACAATTGATAACGGCCATTGTCATGGATATCACGAGAAGCACCGCAGTATAAACAAACATTCTGATTCAACTCATCATCCCTTAACTCATCAGTGCTTGTAGTGGTTGCGGCGACATTCTCCAAAGCAGCGCTTAATTGCTCATTAGCCTCAGCATTCTTTAAAGCAGCAAACAAGTTGTTGTTATCCTCTGAGTCAGTTGTTTTGTTTGCAAGACTTTCAGTTTGAGCAATAGCATCAAGGGCTTCTTGAGTCAAGAGTTTTGGGTCTTGGCTTGAGTCCTGACCATCTTGCTTCAAGAGCAATTCATCAATTGGAATATCTCTTTCATCAACCTTCTGCTTAGAAATAGCCTGCTGCGCCTGAGCAGCAGCCTGAGCAGCAGCCTGGGCCTGCTGTTGGGCCTGCTGTTGCTGAGCTTGGTGCTGCTGCAAGATGCGCTGTTGGACATCGTGCTGAGATTGCTGTTGGTAGGTAATTGGTGCCAGAACTGGAGGGGTCAGATGGTCATACTGGTGTTGCTGGAGAGGCAATTGAGTGGCACGAGTGACTTGGTTAGCCAGGTTGATGATACTCTGGTCCACTTGGTACTGAGGCTTCACCATACCTTCTGCAATCTGCACCTGGGCCTGGACCTCCCTACCAGTCAGCTCAAGCTTCTTAAGTCTCTTCTTTTTACGCTCAATCTCTCTGCATGGCTTGCATGTTCTGTAACGAGCAGTCTCCAAGGGCTCGTCTTGTGGTCTCTTCTTTTTGCACCGACGACAGACAGGTCTTTCCTCAGACATTTTGGTAAACAAACAATCCGCGAAATGGGCACCAGAGCTTTGAATTTCGGGGGGAGGCAAAACCAAAACAAGAGGAGGAAGAAAAAGTTTTCGCGAAGAAAATTCGCGATGTTACGAAAATTACCGAATTGAGACACCCCTCGGAATTACAAACCGGAATCGAGAGCTCTTCTGACGGGTATCTGCCATTCATGGCCTCGAAGAACTCGTGCCTGTGCCAGAAGAAATTGATTCATGGTCTTCTTTCAGGATCTGCCCCTACGAAAAAACTGCTAACAGATGTGATCATCCTCAAAATACCAAAAAATAATTGATTTCGCCCAGGATCGAACTGGGGACGTTCTGCGTGTTAAGCAGATGCCATGACCAACTAGACCACGAAACCATTTGTTGAATTTGTAAGTTGTTAGCTGAACTGTGCGATACTTATGTAACTGAGTTATCATTGTTAGATTTGGTTATCCTTTTTAGGGGATTATCGCTCAAGTGTATGCCTTGCTGACGATGTCGCTAATGTGTGGCTAGAGTTCTTCTGATGGCCATTCGATTCGTACTAAGATGTATATGATGTCTCTCTTCTCTACACGTCTTCTAGTTCTTCCTTTCTCAATGCCTTCTTTTACTCTAGTCCAATTCCTAAAATAGCTCTCGATAATCTGCTGATTGATCATCCGATTCATCGCCTCATCTATCACCCGAGGTCGCCTTGTTCACCACGTTATGTCCATTACCTCATCCCTTATAAATATCCAGAGTGCTTATGTGATTCCTTTCGTATTCTGAATTCGAGAATCCTGACAGAGTTTCAAAATGTTTCTTATTAGCCTCTCAGTCGCATCCATCAAAAGCCGATTTATATAAGAACCGATGACTACGTGAATCTTCACACTTTGTTAATTGGAATTTGGTACCTTGCCTCAATGTGGTCAACAGCCAACTAGACCACGGAGCCAATTGATTTTTGTTGATTATAGATTTGGTTTAAAATTATCCCCATTTGTAGGTATCTTGATCACTCAATGATCATTGTTCAACTTGAGTGTGGCTAAACAGACCTTTAAGTATCATATGAAGTAACGAATCTGAACCGAGAATGCATTTCTTGTACTTCAGGATACTCCTGTCTTGGATGTTACCATTACTCACTCAGCACCGGGTAACACTTTGAAGTTTCGTTTATTGACACGAACAAAAACCAAAAAGGATTCTAGAGCCAACCGATAACACACCACACACAGCGCACCACACAACACAGACAAAGCCCAGATCACTATCGACAGATAATGGCTGAGATCTTGAACGCCATCAGAACGATTCTGGAGGCGCCAATCGACTTCCCATCACAGAAATTCACGGAAGATGCTGCTTTCAAGGCGCTGATTGCAGGCGCCGCACTGGCCTCACTGGGAGGATTCATGGCCCAGGATTTGAAAGTGCTGTTGGTGCTGTTTGGACTGAGTGTGATAGCAACGCTGGCCATTGTTGGGCCAGCGTACCCAGGATACAATGAACAAAGAGTGACTGACTGGGTGAAGCCAAAGATTGCGGGTCTGGACTAGAGACGGCGCGCATCTGTACAGACAAAAACTAACGAACGAACCACCATTTTAACGATTCTGTCTGCAGACACTTCCTGTAGGCGAGTAATTCTCTCTGCTTAGCGTCCCACACTGGAGCCTGCCTAGTTAGGAGGCAGTGGTGACTGTTCCACCGAGGGTCCCGGCAGAATACTCGGGGCGATATCTAGCTTATAAAACGACTCCCAGATCGCCTATACATACTTTCATACAAACCAACACAGATACACACACATAAAGATCAAGAGACTCTTACTTCACAATGACCGATGACCGCTTCCTGGGGCTGGACCTCTCCACCCAGCAGATCAAGGTGCTTGTCACCGACTCGCAACTCAAGGTGCACGCGGAGTACAATGTCGAGTTTGACAGGGACCTTCCACACTACAAGACTCATAAGGGTGTCTATTCCAACGATGGTGAGATCCACGCACCGGTGAAGATGTGGATCGAGGCACTGGATCTCGCTCTTAACAGGATGAGGGACGACTCGTTCGACTTTGGCTCTGTGAGGGCCATCTCTGGTTCCTGTCAGCAACATGGCTCAGTCTACTGGTCAGCTTCAGCAAACGAGATTCTCAGCTCACTGGACCCAATAAAACCTCTTGTGGAACAAATCACAGAGAAGGTTTTCGGTTTGCAAACAGCTCCAAACTGGCAGGACCACAGTACTGGCGATGAAATCAAAATCTTTGAGGAGTACGTTGGAGGTGCGGAACAGTTGGCACATTTGACAGGGTCCAGAGCTCATTACAGATTCACCGGTCCACAAATTAGAAAGATTGTCAAGCGCAATCCAGAAGCTTACGCGCATACGAGGCATATTAGTCTAGTTTCCAGTTTCCTTGCCAGTTTGTTCATTGGTGCTGTCACAGGGATCGAGGAGGCTGATGCCTGTGGAATGAACCTCTATGACATTGAAAGGAGACAATGGAACGAAGAGCTTTTGGCTGTTTGTGCTGTCGCCCACGAACGCGATGGCGTTGATGCTGCGACCAGAGAGAAGAAAGTTGAAGAATTGAGAGAAAAGATTGGCAATGTCTTCTTTGTGGGACACGAACCAGTCGGTGACATTTCCTCCTACTTTGCCAATAAATACGGGTTCAAACCTGATTGCAAAGTGTTCTCCTTTACTGGTGACAACCTAGCCACCATCTTGGCTCTCCCATTGAATGAAGACGAAATTTTGGTCTCTATGGGTACTTCTACCACTGTCCTACTGGTCACAAAGGCTTACATCCCATCTTCAAACTACCACCTCTTCATTCATCCAACCATTCCAGACTCTTACATGGGTATGATTTGCTATTGTAATGGTTCCCTTGCTAGAGAGAAAGTTCGCGATGAACTGAACAAGAAGTTCAACAAACCAGAGAATGACTGGACCTTGTTTAATCAACTGTTAGAGTCTAGCAAGGGTTTTGATGAGAAACTGGGCATTTACCTCCCACTGGGTGAGATTGTTCCAAACAAGCCAGCCCAAACACTACGTGCTAAATACAATTCAAAAACTGACACAATCGAGATTGTGGAATCATGGGACGTGGAAATCGATGTTGCATCAATCGTTGAGTCCCAGGCGTTGAGCTGTCGCGCGCGTGCCTCACAAATGCTCTCGGTGAAGGACACCATCAATTACCCTGGTGTCAAAGATCTAGAGTTTGATGGCAAAGTTATTGAGGCCGAGTGCTTCAACCAGAGACCAAATAAGTGCATCTATGTGGGCGGTGCCAGTAAGAATCCAGCAATCTTGCACAAGTTCAGTGCAGTCCTTGGACCAAGAGAGGGAAACTTTAGATACGATAATTCCAACGCTTGTGGTATTGGTGGTGCATTCAAGGCCACTTGGGCTTATGAGTGTATCCGACAGGGTAAAGACCTCAATTTCCACGAATTCCTGAGTGAGAAATTTCAATGGGGAGAATTGGAGACTGTACAGACTGAAGACAAGTGGGTGGAGTACCAGAAAGGTGTGCTGGCATTGAACAAGCTAGAAAACGCGTTGATAGATTAAAGCAATAAAAATAGAACATGGATTAGATTACATACAGTACTCCAAGTAGGGTTTTAATGATTATGCGTCGTGGCCTAAAAAAGTTAACATTGATCTTTTACAACAAGTTTTTATACATTGTTAGAACCATTCAAGCCTACTTTCAAAACAAACATATTACCGAACCATTTATATTGATCGGTAACTAAACACGCCCATCACTTCGGCGAATCTTGCCAACTCTTTCAGTTATCCTCAAATGTAACCTTCCAGTCCCAGAAGAAAGAAGTGTACTGTGGGTAGGTGTTATTAACACCACAAGCGTCGACATATGTAGTATCACCCAATCTGGAGTCAATGTTTTCCTTGAACCCCTCCAATGGACAAGAGAACCCTGGACCAGACTGACAAGAAGGGATAGGGATTACTGCATCATTGACAATAACTCTAGCATAGGCATCTGTGGTGTTGGTCAAGATATCGAAACAATCCAGTCTCTCAGTAATGACCCTTCCTCCCATTGGTGCAATTTCGCCAGCTCTGAATGGAGCATCGTGCTCAATGAAGTCAGGTGATAGGTCATAGTCAGGTTCAAAGAGACCCAGAGCAGTGGCGAAGGTAAAGATGTCAGAGTCGTGTGTAAACGAGAATGTGAGGTTGAACGGGTAGTTCTTACCTTCATTGAGCAAAGTGTAGGTACTGTTCGCAAGAACATATCCCAGTGGAGTGGAGAGGTTGTAACCTGGACCGTTGCTGTAATAAAATTCAAGAGACTTGGAGTAGGCAAACGAGACCCAATCCTCAGTGTTGAAAATATCACAGACAGGGGAGAAGCCAACAACATTCATCTCAAACCCACAATAACCCATCAAATCATAGATATCATCAGCAGTGATGTTGAAACCGGGGGACAGAGTGTTGAGTCTGATGGCAGCTTTCTTTAGATAGTCCTGGGAGAAAGAGTCCACGATATCAGAGTGAAAGGAACCATTGTAATTGACACATGCATCATGGGAGGTCAATGTGTTGGCACCCTGGGTCTTGTTTTCAGGAATCACCTGGATAGAGCCCAAGTTAGTGTAGTTCCCTGCAAAGAACCCCTTACCGAATGCTCTTGCAGTCTCCACGACACGTTCTTGACCACTGGCGAAGATTGGATGGATAGTCTCACCATTGTACAAGTGTGCATACTCTGATCTCATCTGGGCGCCGAGATCGTAACCTGTACCCAAACCAGAATACCAACCTTTATCAGACTCAGTCTCGTATCTTGCTGGGTCTGGGGTAAAATACTCCCAGTCTTCAACGAAAGCCAGTGGGCCTTTGTAGACAGTGACATTGGCAGTCTTGAGCTTATCAAAGATTTTCCTCTGTGCCTTCCCTGTCCCCTTAGTGGCATATCTCTCACCGTGTCTCATGACCAAATGGGCCTGAGTAACTTCACATTGGTATGGAACCTCTCTAGAGATACCATAGCCCCTGTGCGAGACGTATGGACCAGTGGTTCCTGTGTATCTCAAGAGGTTGAACTGTTCCTCGTTACCTTGAGAGTAAGGCTTTGTGCGTGGCACCCCGACAGCAGCGTCAACGACAGTAATAGCCCCAATGAGAGAGGATAGTGCCAAGTGGAACTTCATAATGGATAAGTGTGAATATATTGAGGGAGGAGGAGTCGATGGGATAGTGGAATGTGGTTGAGGCGCCCCGTTTTATAGCCTACCATTGCGGCGGTGATTGACCACCCTCAGGTGCAAAACGTGGTCAATGGTCGTATACGAGGGTTATTAATTCTCGGGTTCACTGCAAGGTTCTTGATTCCGAGAAGATGGGCGCCTTTCAGACACAACGGTTTCTTCAACAGCTTTCTAGGCGGCTGAGCCATCTTGACGTGAAATGGGAGAGTTGAACAGGGGTAGGGGGAGGGGGCACTAAAACCTTCAAGAAACTGTTTTCTGGACAGTTCAAAAGCTGGAATAATTGAGTGTCTCACCAAACAGAGATGCTCTCTTTCCATGCTCCTGAACCTCTTCATCCTCTGTGCTGACAAGCTGCACGGGGAGCGGGCCGAAGACACGTTTTCAGAGATATAAAATCCTAAATTGTACCCTTGTTTCGATGTCCAACACCCAACTGGAAATCTGCGAGCTGTATGCGTCAAGAGCTGCAGAGTCTTATATCCGATTCCCATTCAGATGCGGTCATTTCCTCATCTGGCGGGCGGCTGTTCATTAGCACGTCATGAGAGAAAACGTGGTGAAGATCAAAACAAAAACAAAAACAAAAACAAAAAATACAATAAACAAAGGAGGAAAAACAAAAAAATAACAGATTGATTGAAATGGCCCCGCGCTTCTTCGCCGAGCTTCTTACTCGAGTTGGCGGTGTCAGTATTGTCGTGGAGGACTCAGAATCGCCACTGGAAGTCGAATCACTAAGTGCGCCAGATCTAAGCCATCTTTCATTGAACCTCCAAGGCCATCAACACCAACTACTCTTGCCACTGCCCACACAGGTGCCCTTCCAACCTCAATTAGACCAGTTATACACTGTGCGAAATGGAGCAGTGTACATTCGCCTTCAGGTGCCCATTGATGCTTCAAACAAAAAAAAGAATGACATGATGCCTCCCCTTAGCACCAGCTACAAGTGGAATGCCAAACAGTTACGGAAGTTCAAGCATTATACACTCCAATGTGTGTTTTGCAACTCACTTCTTTTGAACTCATCTGATGTGACAGCCACGTCTGAGATGCCCTCTGAGATGTGGGCTGAGATGATGGACTTTTGGCATTGTCACAAACCACACAACCATGACCATTCACACGACACCAATTCGCACCGGTTCACATCACTGAAACCAGTGAGAAATGAACTGATAGTCGCTTCATATTACTTTGCATTCAACAAGGAGGATCCTCTTTTCCAGAATATAGCCAATAACCAGCAACAACAGAACTCTCTGCATTGTACCAAGTGTGATTCCAAAGTGGGTGAGTTTGACAAGAGCACTGGTCTCAACAAAGTCTTCAAATGGGGTGTCCATCTTTCACACGAGAACACTGTAGAAGATTATCAGCCACATAACTACGTTTACAACTCACTTTTGGACAATGTCAACAGCAACGCCACCAGAATCGTGGAGTTTGCCAACAAGGAAGAGACTAAAAGAGTTCTGATTTGGGTCTTTAACGTTGGCGTAAGCTTTACAGCAACTGAAACTGCGGTAAATCACAATGCTTTGAAGGTGTACTACACCACTGATACTGATAACATTGAATCTGAACGAAGTGGACGAGGCGAGATGGAACTGATCGTCGTGTCCGATGATGTTCTGGACAGCACGATTGCACATTTGCAACAATTTAACGACAGATTACCTAACAGTATCAGAACAATGGGCCATAACTGGAAGATGGGGCTCATTGCTGCTGATCAATAGATCTATGGGCATGCATTGACTGCATTATGATATGATATGTAGGTGTAGTGGTGGTGGTTACCCTGTCGATTCGTCATACACCGAAAAATTCACGACCATATCCTCGTCCCCAAACACCATCTCAACTGCAGTCAAAAAATCAACCCCATTCGCCATGTCTAAGTCTGTGAACCTCGCTATCATCGGTACCGGTGTCGTTGGTGCCGCTTTCCTTAACCAACTTGCTACCCTCAGATCCACCGCCATCCAGTACAATGTCATCTTGATTGCCCGCTCCAAGAAGTCTGTCATCTCCTCTGACTACAAGCCATTGGACATTACGAACTGGCAATCCCTCGCCTCTGGTGCCTCCCAGGACAACCTCACCGGCTCAGCCTTGCTGCAGTACCTCAAAGCCTCTCCTTCCCCAGTCATTCTCATTGACAACACCTCTGATGAGTCTGTGGCTGCGACGTACGTTGACCTGCTAAAGAATGGCATCTCTGTCGCCACACCAAACAAGAAGGCCTTTTCCTCTGACTTGAAGGCCTGGAAGGACCTAGCTGCTGCTCAAGCTGGTGAGGGTGCCGGTCTAGCTTATCACGAGGCCACCGTCGGTGCTGGATTGCCAATCATTGGCACTATCAACGACTTAGTTGCCACTGGTGACGAAGTCGAGAAGATTGAAGGTATCTTCTCTGGTACTTTGTCCTACATCTTCAATGAGTATTCCACTCCAGCTCCAAAGGATGTGAAGTTCTCTGAGATTGTCTCCGTCGCCAAGTCCCTAGGTTACACAGAGCCAGACCCAAGAGATGACCTCAATGGTCTGGATGTTGCCAGAAAAGTCACCATTCTTGCCAGACTCTCTGGCTCTGAAGTTGAGTCTCCAACTTCCTTCCCAGTCCAGTCTTTGATTCCAAAAGACCTGGAATCCGTCGAGTCTGCTGCTGAGTTCCTCGAGAAGTTGCCAAACTACGACCACGAGTTGCAAAACCTCAAGGATGAGGCTGCTAAGGAGAACAAGGTTTTGAGATTCGTTGGTACTGTCGATATCCCAAATAACAAGGTGTCTGTTGGTGTCGAGAAGTACGACTACTCTCACCCATTCGCTTCCTTGAAGGGTTCAGACAATGTCATCTCCATTAAAACCAAGCGTTACCAAAACCCATTGATTGTTCAAGGCGCTGGCGCAGGTGCTGAGGTCACTGCTGCTGGTGTCTTGGCCGATGCCATCAAGATTGCCCAAAGAATTGCCAAATAGATATCTAGATTTTGAGAGTTTAAATTCGTTGGCTTTTAATTTTTTTTTAAATTGTAGCTGGCAGTTTACAATTCAACGCCGATCATATCAGGAATTTTTTGCAGACTTCTCAAATTGACACACAACAACAACAGGTAACAACAACCAGGTTAACATGATGGCCAATATTCGATGGTGAATGGTTATTTGTACAGTACTTACTACATTCGTTTAAGACATGAGACTCAAAACTTCTATACGCGTGCGCTGCTCAAGGGTCAAGTGGTTCATATTTGATTGGAAAAGGTGTCTCTTAATTTGTTTAGTTTTTCAGGTCTGTGCTAGGTAATGAGACGCCGCTGAGAGTAAATATGTTGTACTACACTACAATGGCATGATTCATATTCATAACGTCATTAATATAGCGGCTAGCCTCTAGATAGTCAATAAGTCATCGTTTGGGATCAAGTCCAATCTCTCTCCCCCTGTAGCATTGTTCCATTGTTCCTTTGCTTTCACAAAGACCTTCTTCAACTTCTCAGTGGAGAAGCAAGTCGCTCTGAACTCCAACATAATCTTCTGCGAGTCTAACACAAAACTTGGAGCCTTCTGCTGTGACGAAATGTTACCAACATTCACCCTTGACACATGTGTGTTGTTTGGGGCAAGGTACAAGTCACCAGTATCTCTAATCTCAGCGATGTAAGCACCAGTACGATGGATATACTGTGCATACTTGAATGTAGGCTTACCCCAAGAATAACGAATCTCAAGGTTGTTCTCTTCTTCATTGTTAAAGAATAAGGAGGCTCTATTGTCCATCAAAAATCCAGAGAACTCCAGCAGGTATATGTGGAAGTAAAACTTCTGAGTACGGAATATTTCTTCGCTGTAAAACTCTGGGTCTGTCCATGGGTTGATCGCCAATCTGATATCAACATATGAGTGGAATGGATTTAACCTTGGGATCTCACACAGTTCATTCCAGGGAGTCTCTACCAACAACAGTCCATATCTCTCACACATTCTTGACCAGCTGTTGATCGTGTCATCAATCAGCTTTGGAGTCGCAGTCAGCCACTCGAGTCTGATGTGGAAACAATGGTTGGGGTTATGGACAGTGTCATAATGCACAGCCATGGTCTCAGGTTTGTATGAGATGCGGTTTGGATCGAGGTCAAACTTCAATGAGTGACTCAACACCACTGTTTGTTTCTCCTTAGCGGATTGGTTCCCAGTGCCTGCTGATGTGTTAGTCTGCACACGTGAGATCTCAGAGGCCTCAGACTTGATTTTCTTCAATGAGTTCCCACCACTTGGTCCTAAGGTTGGCATGTCATCACCTTGTGGGAAGATGACTGGGGTCATTGATAATCTCGATCCTGGCTTCCCATTGCTGCTGTTGATGGAGTTGGATCTGGACAACTTGGCCTGTTCAATCTCAAGTGCTGGTGATTCAGGAGGAAGCTCTGGTTGAATCAGAAAGTAGAAGTAATAACCGTCAAGGAACTTGTGCCTATTCTCCACATGACAAAGTAATCCCTTTTCCATTAACTGATTACCGTAATCAGAGGCCTCTTCTCGGGTATTGATATCATCGAAGTTTTCAACAAGCCAAGAGACCAATTCCAAGCCGATGAAGGAATTCCTGTGGATCTTCCAGTGCCATCTTCTATCATTGAGACGCACACCTTTGTCTCCTTTCAACAAAGCATACAGTTCATGCAATGGAATATCCCTTGTGAGTTCCTGGTGTGTGCCAATCTGACTGCTTGCTGCGGTAGAGTCCACTTTTCTGAGATTCCCAGAGTCAATGTATTGCTCCTCCAAAAACGACACCAAGTCACCAGTGTAGAAACTGATCTCCGGCAAAGCCTCCTCCTTCACCTTTTTTCTCAAGACATTGGACCTACCACCTGGTCTGAAACTGCCTCTATGCAACGTGGCAATCAGTCTTCTCAACCCTTCAACTCTTGTTTCTTCTGCACTCAGCATCTCCTTGTTGTCATTGGCGATGTATGTTGACTTAGGAATCTCAGCTGGTAACAAGACAAACTTTATTCTGTTAACATTCAACTTGCTATCATCGCCATCTTCGTCGATGTAACCAGCAAGCAATTGATCATACTTGTTCCAGTTGAACACTTGTGGCTTGATGACCTTTGAGTCTGGGTTATATGGATGATAAGTTCTTTGATATCTTGTCTTAACCGTTATGTTAGAGACTGACTGTTTGATCTGTTGTGGCCCATTGATATGCACACGATGATAACGCTGGACATTGATGCTTCCATCATAGTTGTACATGATCCGATGTATTTCATCATCAAGGGACATGTAAATTCTTGCTCCAGGCAAGTGCTCCTCCTTCTGATCAAGGTACTTGACCAACAGGGAGGAATTTCCTTCAGACTGTCTCTTGGATTCAACTTTCTCAACCTTAGGTCCATGACAAATCTGGAAACCTAGCATCAACCTCAAATGGATCATTTCACGCATGAGATCACCACAGGTCATGAACTTCTCATTCTCATCACTAAGTGAGATTGAATGAGTCTGGAAAGTGAAGTTCTGGTTGAAGTCGTCCAACTTGGGAAAAACAGGGGTCGTCACTGGCAGTTCCGAAGGCGATGACAATGAACGCCACTTGATAGATCTGCGCTGGACATCTTCAGGAAAGACATCCTGCCATTTACCCACGTTGAAACCCTTGAACTCACCTGGATCAATCCGCTGTGAAATATTCTCTATCTCAGTCCACATGAGCGCTCTGAGGGAATCTGCAACGGTGAGTTTCTTGTCCTTCATGAGGTTATTGTTTGATGGAGATGAGGAAGGTGAGATCGAATTAGCAGTTTGTTGGTATTGTGAATGATGTTGGAGATGGTGGGTTTTACTGTGAGGTCCAGTTGATTTAGGTCGAGGAATTGACATCCCAAAAATACTTCTAGCAGAGGAGTTAACTGATGATGCTGATGATGTAACTGATGAAGACTTTAGGTTCTTCTCACTGAGCTTCTTCTTTGGAGCTGTATATTCTTGCAGAGATGATAATGCTGTTTTGGAAACACTGCTGAAGATTGGAGTGGATGCAGTTGTTGGGACAGCCTTAGAAATGGAGCTGTTGGAGACTTTCCAACGAAGTGATGAGTTTGAAGGTAGCCTTCTTGGTAAAGATGGCATCAAAAGATGCTGTGAAGGTTCAGAGACCAAAGAAACATGTGTGTTTGGTCTTGAGTCCTGAGTGGTGACATCCGCGCTGAAGATGTCCTTATCATAGGCATCCATAACCTCCACAGCAGAGTTCCCATTACTTGGTGGTTTCAAGTATTCCACTGTTACAGAACTCATATCATTCTCCATTATTCCCATCATTTGCAACTCATAGATCTTGCATTTTGGCAGCCACTGTGATCTGTTTTTCAAAGAAGGTTCAGTCCAATATGAAACATCGATCCACCCAGGAACACAATAGTGCAGATCCCCAGTATAATCTTTGTATCTAAATAGAGGAGTGACATGTAGTGGTGGTTGTGCTAGACAAACGATATCAACTGAGATCTCAGAGTTTAACAATCTCTTACCAGTGTCGAGTAAATCATCATAGGACACATCGTACAAACCATTACCGGCGCTGATAACAATGAAGTGGTTTGTAGTATGACGTAGGTCTGGGTCTCTGAATCTGTCCATTACCAGAGTAGTTGAGAGTTTGATGGTACCAAGGATATCAGACTTGATGGTGGGTAGGAATCTGCTGCTGGTTTCCATGTTCTTTTTTGTCTGATCTCTGATAATGTCTTTTCTGAAGTTGGAGAATTCAAATCGAAGCGAGATCATAATTTCATTCCAACGCATAACATTGACTTGATCCACAACAACTCTGTAGTAATCCTTAGTTTGTTTAGGTCTCTCACCTTCATTCAGCTCATTCCATGAAGCACAGGAAAAGTCAACGTTAGCAACAAAGACAATTGTAATTAGATGGTGCGTGTCTTCTTCTCGCCATCTCTTGAAAATAGTTGGGAACAAAGAATTGACAACCTTGTGGAACATGATCTCACCATCTTCTTGAAAATGATACATCTCTTCAGTGATCTGGATCAAAAAAACTAATCTAGCAGATTCTGATCTGAACACAATTTTGGTGTTCTTTCCAACATATGCACTGAAAGTTTTCTTCCCCATCTTGTAAATTGTGCCCACACTGGCTCTGATTGTGCCTAAGAAGGTCAGCTTCTGGTTCTTAAAAACACAAGTATGGGTCAAAAGAGAGGACAATTCCCACATGTCACCTCTGCTCAGTCCAATATCTCTAATCATTATCTCTACTAAGTCAGCCTCAACAGCCTCAGGATCTTTCAGTTTGACAATCACTGGACTCCTGGAAGTGAACCCCAAAACATTCTGCAAAGACCCAGAGACAATCGAAACCTGCGTTGTTTTGGCCCTTCGCTGCAGTTCAGAGTTCATCTGCTTGACCACAAACAACAGTTTTCTTCTTCTAGAGTTTTCGGTTTCCTCAACAGGCTGCAATTCGGCGACATCACCTTCTTTAGCTCCAGGAAGCTGGGAGACGTCAATAAGGACAATTTCACTAGATGTACGCGTGTCATGGAAGGCAGCAGTCAATTGGATCGGTTCATCAATGTGAGACTTCTCCTCATGGGCGCTAGGTGTGAGTATACTGGGAGCTGTCTTCCTTGGAGCAGCATTGGCGGTGTTATTGTCGTTGTTGTTGTTCATAGACACCCCAGTGTTAGAACTTCCAGAAAGACCAGGAACGCTGCTTTCAATGGCCAGAGAGTTCTGGCCAGCGCGCTTAACTGTTCGAAGCGTCAGCACTGTCGATCGCATACTCATCTCTGCACAGGTGTTTTGGCAAAGTGAAATGAAATGAAGTGAAGTGGAACTGCTGTTGGTTCGTTTGGTGTTCTTTGATGTGGTGGCTAAATCCGACTCTACATCATCAACAGTTCCGAGGGCACTGTGATCCAACACCTTTCTTGACAGATTTGGCACGATGGAAACTTAAGCTAGTCAAGTCTGAAGGAGAGAGGGCCTGTCAACATATGAAATTGGTCTTATGATCTATGATCTGATATCAAACCAGTTGATTTTAACTCCGAATTAGTCCATCATCTACACTATGACAGATCGCCCAGCCAGAAGGAGGCCCGATTGAGCCACACTTTATCATCCATCTTTCATCAAACATTCAGTCTCCCACAATCTACAACACAAACAAACTGATTAAGAATGACAATTACTGCAAAGATCAACAATGTGGCCATCATTGGTGGTGGTCCATCGGGGGCTGTGACGCTTGATGCCCTTATCAGGGAGAAAACATTTGTCAACATCACTCTGTTTGAAAGAAAGGACAACTTTGGAGGATGTTGGAGACAAGATCCTTCAAATGAGGGAGTTGGTGTGCCACCCGGATCTTTGCCTGCTCAACTGGATCCTCAGAGAAAGATCCCAGAAGTTGTTGAGTCGTTGAAAGCTGGTGAGATCCTTCGTGCGGAAGGAAGAGTGGAAGATAAATGGGCTGGCTCTCCTGCATTGTACGATCTCAGAACCAATGTCCCTGAACGTATCATGGCCTTCTCTGACAACAAGAAGTTTCCATATTTGACCCATCCTGGTGTTCATGAGTTGACAGACAGAGATTCAGTGGAGAAGTACATCGTGGAGTACATTGAAAGATACCGTGACCTAGACAATGTGACATTGAAACTCAACAGCAGCGTCGAAAAAGTTGAAAAGACTACCGAAGGGAAATATAAAGTGTGTTCGAAGACCAACTTTGATCATGATGACTCTGTTGTTTGGCGTGTTGATGAG
This sequence comes from Barnettozyma vustinii, assembly GCA_030569515.1. Lineage (NCBI taxonomy): Eukaryota > Fungi > Ascomycota > Saccharomycetes > Phaffomycetales > Phaffomycetaceae > Barnettozyma > Barnettozyma vustinii. The sequence continues at coordinate 63,336 of JAJMLD010000064.1, forward strand.
TTTGACTCTGTCGTAGTGGCCACTGGCCACTACAATGTCCCAAAGATCCCACAGGTTGAAGGGATTGATTCCATCATCGCGAAGTTTCCAAATCACATATTCCACTCTAAGGGATTTTTACCGGATAAGTCCTTCAGTGGTAAGCGTGTTGTTGTCATTGGATCTAGATCAAGTGCGGTGGACACAGTTGGACAGTTGAAACCGTACACAGAGGACATTTATTGGTCTGTTAGAACTGTGAAGAGTGATTTCAGTGCCCATAACTTTGAGAAAGTAACTGGAACTCCTAGAAAACCAGTAATTTCAAAATATTCGTTGGAAGGTGATGTCATTTCTGTGGAATTTGAAGATGGATCTGTTATTGACGGTGTTGATTACATTGTCTATGCCACGGGCTATCATTTCAGTTTTCCATTCTTAAATAGCCTCTTTCCTGACTTGTTGCACGAGGGAGTGTTAATCAAGAGACTTTACCAGCACACTTTTCTCATTGACGAACCCCTGATTTCGTTTGTTGGTATTCCAATTGATGGGATGAGTTTCAGGGTCTTTGAATACCAAGCCATCTTGGTGGCACGTTACCTTGCTGGTAAGGTACAATCACCAACAGTTCAGGAGCAGGAGGAATGGTACCAGGAGAGACTTGAGCGTGCGGGAAAGACCAGAAGCTTCCACAGTACGATCAATGATCCGGCATTGGTGTATATTGAAAACTTGGTGCAATTAGGCGGTGGTTATGAGGTTGTGGGTTGTCATGGGAAGCCATTTCCTCGATTCTCTGAAGAGGATCTGGATGTGTATGAGGACAACAAGGCGAATTTGGTGAAGAGATGGTCGGAGTTATGAACTGCAGCTGAAGTGAAGTCAATGCTTATTCATTGATATAGCAAGAAAGTACACGCCGTACGGCTTTCTGGATAAGCCATGGGGTCACGTATCACATAAATAGCGGAGAAAATAGACACATTATATCACCTATTGGGTGCGTAGAGTTGGAGTCCGAAGAACTGTGGATTCTTATTAATAAGCAATCTCCACACCCACACTATAAAAGACTTTAAATATATCACTCCTGACAATTTTATGAGAAACAATCTGTATCTATCACCAGAATGACCAAGGCTGCTTACATTATCATCGACATTCAAAACGACTACTTTCCTGGAGGAAAGTTCACCTTGTCCAACATCGAACCTGCTAGTGCCAAAGCTGCTGAGTTCCTCCAATTTGTCAGAGAGCACAATGCTGCAAACCCATCATCTGCCATCAAGATCATCCATGTCCTTCACGAGTCTGATGAGACTGCTCCTTTCTTCAACAAGGGAACAGATGGTGCTGAGATCAACTCTGTGGTGAAACCACAAGGCGACGAAGTGGTTATCACGAAGAACTTCCCAAACTCCTTTGTCGGTACCAACCTACAAGAGATCTTACAGAAGGAAGGAATTGACACGTTGTACGTTGCGGGTGCAATGGCCAACATTTGCATCCAGGGCACTGTCAGACACGCTGCTGAGATTGGTTACAAGATTACCACTTTGAGAGATGCCATTGGCACCAGAGACTTTGAATACGATGGGAAAGTTGCCAGTGCTGAGGATGTCAAAACCACTGTCTTTGCAACTTTGGCATTTGGCTACTCTGAATTGAGGGACACTGCTGATGTCATTACCTCTTTGAAATAGCGTACTTATTCATGCAAATTGCTCAATTGTAGATCTACTTTCATTTCAGTTTAGATCTCATCAATATTTTTAGTGTACATCTACCTAGAATCCTCCATGTTGGTGTCGTTATTCTCACCCTGTTGTTGATCTTGATCTGGTTGCTGCTGCTGTTGTTGTTCTCTCTGTTGTCTGGCCTGCTCCTCCTCTAGAGATAATCTCAAGGCCAATGCCAAATCTGGATCCATACCAGCATCACCAAAGTCACCGAAATCACCAAAGTCACCACCAGACCCACCTGGAGCGATCTCACCTTCAACCACAATAATTGGTGAGCCGCTAACCGCCTCTGCAATAGATCTGTTTCCTGGTGGGATAGTCACTAAGTGTGAGTTATCATGTGAATTGACAATGGAAATGAACTTCTCTAGCTTGGCAGTGTTGGACACTTCCTCACCATAGCTGATAAAGTCAATGGCAATGTTATTCTTCTTCATCTTTTTCGCGAGCTTCTCCAACTCCTTCTGAGACTCCTGGATCGGGCTGCCTACAAAAGACACGATACGTTGGTGTTGCACCTTGTTCTGACGATGCTTCAGCGCCAATGCGGCGACCTGAAGCCCTGTTGAGAAGTGCAATTTGCCGGAAATGTGCGTGGAGTGGATGCCAGACAGGATCTTACCAAAGTCAGCAGTCAGTGTAGAGAGCACCTGTGGACCCTCACCGGCAGCAGCGAGCAAGCCAACGGTGTTCTCTGGGTTGGAGTGAACCTTGGCGTGGAACACGACGTCTAGGGCATCCTGCTGTGCCTGGAACCGCGTTGGAGCGTAATCACCGTTGCGGGCGAACTCCGAGTTGTCAATCACAACCATTGTCGCTTCCAAAGGCATCTTGTCAACGTGGAAGCGAGTGTGTCGATGCTGTGTTGTTAAGAGGCGGCTTCCCTCTGTTGGTGTTTTTGTCAAATTCGGTGGCAAAATGACAGAACCAAAAAATGATGACAAAGATATTATCTAAGAATAAGAAAGAAAATGCAAGAGGACACAATAGATTACGGAGGAAAATAAACACTATGAAAATCACGTGGTTTTCAGTTATATTACATAAGTTCTTATTAATCAAAAAGATTAGTGAATGAGGACACAATAGATTACGGAGGAAAATAAACACTATGAAAATCACGTGGTTTTCAGTTATATTACATAAGTTCTTATTAATCAAAAAGATTAGTGATTAGTGAGGACACAATAGATTACGGAGGAAAATAAACACTATGAAAATCACGTGGTTTTCAGTTATATTACATAAGTTCTTATTAATCAAAAAGATTAGTGA
>JAJMLD010000065.1:0-65775 GCA_030569515.1 Barnettozyma vustinii
GAGACGGCGAGGAGGTTGTGGGTAAAGTTCCTGAGTCTCAAGAGGGCTCTACCAGATTTGTCTTGATTGGTGGCCCAATCCTTGACCAAGGTGTGGTGCAGCATGGACCTTTTGTGACCACTTCCCGTGACAAGATGTATCAAGTTTTTGATAACTACCAAAGAGGTACTAATGGCTTTGAAAACGCTAGAGGATGGCATTCATCCATCTACAGAGGTATTAAAGATTCTGAAATTCCTAAACATGAGGGCAAGATTGAGGAAGTCTCCAAAGATGAGTTGTAAAGGGTCTGAGTTTTGCTATGTGTTTGCGTTTTGATATTTGGAAAAGTTATTGAAAATCCTAAAAGTGTTACTTGTACATTCGTTCAGCTATTTATATGTATTCTAATTATTTATTTATCAATCAAAGAGGTATTACTATATACATGTAGTTGTCCTTTTTCAATCATTCTTATTTTAGTTGAGGAGCTGAGAATAAATCAAAACCCTCATTTTCATTGATTTAAGAGGGTCATTGGGGAGGAATGAGTGACTTTATGAGGTTCATGAAAATATAGTCGTTTGGACTTTCACTCATGATTGTCGATGATACTTGATGGGAAATACAGGATCGCTGAAATGAGAATCCCAATTCTCAATTAAATCTATTGACCATACACTCTCTAAGGAATATAGGAAGATACAGACCAATTTACAGGACTCAAACCTGTGAAGCTGACTTCCTGTGACCCAGAGCTTGCTGCTGGTCTTCCTCTGTGACATTCTTGCGTTTAAACAGACTCGAAATGGAACCACCACGCCCATGACCTTTCCACTTCTTCTTCCAATTCGACGTCTTGACAGTATACTGATCAGGAATCTCAAAGTCGTCGTTTGACACATAAACACTGTACCTGACCCTATCACTAACCTCCACTTTCCCATTTGCGCTACCAGACTCCCCACTCTGCAACGAGACAAAACTCTCGTCGGGCCTCAGTCCCACTGGCGAGGAGATGAGTTCGTATGGTGTCGTCATTGATGAGTTTCTTGAATGTGTGGGCGTGTGGTGTCTCAAGGACTGGAAATATGACGCCGGGATAGGTGTAGGTTGTTGTTGTCGCGTTGGTTGTTTGGTTTGTTCCTTACGAGGCGTGGCTGATCGCCACAGCTCCTCGTCTATTCCCAGTGTGTCCAGTAGTTTTGGCTCTGTTGCTTCTTCTGTTCGAGTCATTTTATCTGTGTGAGGATAACTGTCGGCTTTGGCTGTCGATTCTCTGGCTTTGAACTTTGGACCCCTCATACAAATGACGCGTTTTGTTGGTTCATAGCAAAAAAAAAAAACCTGGCCAAAAAGTCTGCCATTATTGCGCGGTATGCTGTCTTCGTGTTTTTTCTTTTTTTTTTCTTTTTTCCACTTTCACCCTACAAATCGTGGGTACTATTTACTTGAGACAGACTTCAAATGGAGAGAGATAAACAGCCCATGAGAGTGACAAGATCAAAGACAGCGAAGAAAACAAGCAAAACCATCCCAATCATCAAAATTGGGACCAAGGCTCAACAAGTTTTGGACCGCTCATCATCGGCAACGCCAAAACTAAGCGCATCAAAGAAGCCCTCAGTCACGGATCATCTTACTCTCGTCAAAGACACGAAAAAGAATATAGAGAGACTGAAGCCATCATTCAGCAGGCCAAAGTTCTCACGCTCAGGTTTCCGAGTAACTAAGGATCCTCTGAAGTTTGTGAAGAGCTGCCAACCAATCATTCAAAATAGGCTGATCAACACCAATCCAGAACTTGGGCAGTCATTGCAGGAGTTGGTCAAGTTCAGTATATTTAAGTGTATGGATTCACTAGATCTTCAAACTTTGTCGTTTTTACGGAATGACATTGGTGAGATAAAGCCACGAGATCTAGAACTTATGATGATTTTGGAAAAGGATAAGGAGAACATCATCAGCAAAGACTTTTGCCAACTTTACGGGATCAGCATGGAGTAAGCAAAAAGGTATATCATATCATTCATTAGCATTAGCATCAATAGCATCGATAGCATCATTATTGATTGGCTCGTAGTTTCTTCTTGGTGCAAAGTATTCCCATGGTGCCAGGAATGGGTTCCAGTCATATATCTTGGCAAAAACCTTCTGGAAGAAGAAAATGAAGTGACCAGCAAGTAAACCAGACACCTCTGTGAGAATCTTGTGGTTGAAACCATGTCTCAATACGGCAAATAGGAGGATGGAGACAGGGTACCACTTTGCCTTGAATGTTAGTAGACCCAAGTATGAGCTCATAGGCACCTCTGGGTTCTCGCGGCACCAGTAGTATGTTGTACTCACCACGAGTTCTGGTCCCAAGAACATGGAACTCTCGATGTAGGTGCTGTACAACACAATCAACGCCATGTTCACAAACATATACCACAAAAATTCCCTCTTGTGGAGGTAAGTCTGCTCGACCTCACTCGAATGCTGTGATATGTGGAGCAGCCAGTTCAGCAACTGAATATTGAAGGGCCCAAAGTAGATGAAGGTCGTGAGCAGTCGCCACCACTCTCTTTTACCAAATAAGGACGTGACAAACACCAAATCTGCACCATTGATCGTATTGGTGCTGACGAGGAATGAGGTCAGGAGAATAGAGCCTGTCCAAATTCTAGTGAAGAGTGGGAGTCCAGTGACCCAATTCACTACCATGGCGTCCATTGATGTTTTACAGTGATGTGATTGAAGAGGTCTTTGAGTCAGTGATATTGAGAGGTGGCACTTTTTGATTTTCGCGGTTATTCCTTTGTCCGAATACATTTAAACTACTTACTGGTTTGAGGCACAACGGAGAAGATCGATCCTAGGAGCATAGATGAATCATGATCGCCTCTGTTATGTCTCATCGAGGAATTGAAATTTGAAACCATTGAAGCAGCACCCAGGTATTGATGTCGGACAAGAGATATGGGTTATACGAATCAGGTAATGATACTAGTCGGTGTTCAAAGCATCTCGTATTCAAATACGCAAATACTCAAGCGGTAACCAAAATTTTACAACTAGAATTCATCATGATCAACTTTATGAAGTGATCCAGTACTAGTAGTTTACGGATCCATGCACTGTTGTATACTCAATAATTATTGTTGTGTATCAGAAGCTTAGGGGTCTAGTTAGGTATTATTGAGAACATATAGTCAATATCTCTGTGATTTCAAATCCAACAAGATGCTCGTAGGTGCTTTGATCAATGGAACCGTGCCAAAATTAGATGATGATCCTATTACTACTGATGACAGCCGTCTTAACGGTAATTGAATCAACCCTTGCAAATTCAAGTACACCAAGGACTAGCCTTATCATGTTGCAGAGAAGTTGAATCCAAAGTCAACAATCTAAGATGCTGAGGCCCAAAAGAGAGGATGTCGATGGATGAGCGAACAAGGCGGCAGGCCCCAGACTGGATGAGTTAAAGATGTAGTTACTAGAGAAGTTATAGGGAGGCAGAAATAGAAACCTAGAGTTAAGAATGGAAAAACACAAAGCGCCAGTGAAGAGGTGGTACCACAGGTGGGTTTGTTCATCTGGGCTGAATATCATAAAGATACATCAATGGTACGCCAGAGGTGTTATAATCACTAAATAAAGTATCTATATTCTTAGTGGACGTACTTTATAATGGAGAAGCAACTTTGGGGCTTTGAAGAGTTAATGACTTTGATAGTACTTTCTTTTGGATGTGCTAACTTGACTTCTTTAGGAGAGACACAAGTCTCTGTGGATGAGCTAGAATACATCCCAATAGGTGCCCAAAAGTTGGATAAAAACAGGAGCTTCTGATTGCACAGTGTGAAGGATCACCCCTGCTCTCTCTTCAAAATACATAAAGGATTTCCACGAAGTCACCAAATGGTTGTCACTACTTTCTTGAGAATAGGAGTAATAAATGTTAGTTAAAACGGAACAATTATCAATCTCCCTCTGATCAATTAACCCTACAATGACACATTTCACAATACTATAGACTCATAGCCACAGACTTATTGATTTCTAACCAGTCAGTTGGGGAATCTGATCATAGGTTAGTTAACCCAGAAAAGTTCTCAGCTTTGGTTCATAATGTTCTTCCAAGTACTTGAAATCTTCAAGGTCAAGCTTTAGATGAGTAGCAGCAACAAGCTCATTGAGTCTTTCAACCTTACTGATACCAACAATTGGACTCGTCCCTTTAGCGATCAACCAAGCTAAGGCAATAGTAGCTCTTGAAGTATTATGCTTCTCTGCAAGTTCCCCGACACGTCTGATGATCTGTTTATCAGATTCCTTAGAGTCTTCTTCAGTAAACAACTGATTAAGCAATTCAAAAGACTGAGCCCTCTTAGTCGGAAGTGACTCCTTGTCCTTGCTCAGTTCTCTGGCTAAGAACCCATTGGCCAATGGTGAGTATGGAGTGATGGCAACACCAGTCCTATTGGCATAGTAGTTCATCTCATGCTCATCCTCACGGAAAAGCAAGTTGTATTTGCTCTGAACATTGACAAACTTGTGCCAGCCATTATTCTCAGCAATATCCTGCAGGGTGACGAAATCAACAGCTTTCATAGCCGAAGCACCAATGTAGCGAGCCTTTCCGGACTCAACGAGATCATTCAGAGCCTTCATGACTTCTTCCGGTGGCGAAGATGGATCATTTCTGTGAATCTGATAAACATCAACGTAGGAAAGACCCAATCTTTCCAAAGAACCTTCAATTGCATCAAATATATGCTTTCTAGACAGGCCTCTGGAGTTCATCATGTTGATGCCCTTCTCCTCACTCCATGCTTTCTCTAGAAACATAAAGTCATCATGCCCATAGCTTGTGTCTATAGGGCCATAAACTTTAGTCATTATGACAACTCTGTGTCTTGGAATGGCAAATTTTCTTAGAAACTTACCCAGAATTATCTCACTGAGACCATTGGAGTAGACGTCTGCAGTGTCGTAGGTCCTGATGCCAACATCATAAGCAGCTTTTAAAATTGCGAAGATCTTCTCCTCATCATCTTCAACCCATGGCATCCAACCACTGGAACCAAATTGCATACAGCCAACAATGATGTTGGAGATCTTCAAACCGGACTTTCCCAAGTTTTTCCAAGTGACGAAATCTTGAGCTTCAGTAGTCATATTCTGTGTCTTTTTTTGTGACGACTTGTTGAATACTTTATGATTATAAACTGGGGGAAACTTTCCTCCTTAAATAATCCACTCGAAGCAGCATAAGCCCCTTATTGCCGTGATAGGTCGACCCACTTCCAGCGGTAGAGTGATTGTCATCAAAGACGTAAATGGGGTTTGAACCTCTTTGGGTTGGATAGATCCGCAATCTCCGCAAGGTGGAGGAAAAAGCGTATTTAAGCGGTGGGAATACCAACTACTGGAGTAACAGCTTGTAGCAGTGGCATGACGATGATTGCTTTCCCCGTCGGTCCCTTATTGGCAGTTCAGGGTGAATGATGAATCGACAAGAGTTTGTGAGGGTGGCTGTGTCTGTTAACGAGAGCTGTGTTGTTGGGGATATGAAGCTCTTATTTATCTGTACTCAAAAAAAGTTGGCTAGCATAAACCTTATGAACCTAAGGAGGCTGGAAAACCGGTAATAAATCCCCATCAAGTTTTGAGAGGCTAGTTGGGAAGATGAAACTGCATTCTGCCACTCTTGTCATTTTGCTCGACCTTACGAATTTAACTATATTTGTACTTGGGTTCATACATCAAACTAAATAGTGGTTATGATGGTGAAGCTCTTTAAGGGGACATGTTCACGATCTCAGCGGAAACAGTTCTTCAAAAAAGCCCAACATCAATAATTCACCATAAACCTGGGGATGTCCATTGTCCGTTCTTGGTATCATTACCGCAAAGTGATCCCGTTCTGGACATTAACCGAAACCCTTCTCTCAGAACTCCAACTTCGGTTAACAACATCGGTCAGAACCACGGGCACAGAGCCTTTGGGTTTCAACTTTCATATAAGAGGTGAACACTGAAGAGTCTAGAGACACCTAGTTCTAAGATATATCATATGTACGAGTCACGACCAACAACATCATCCGAGCTTGTCACCTGAAAGTAGTCCTAAACACTGATTTTCTAGGTTGTGCCCCTGACCCTTAAAGCCAGACTAGAAACTTTTGTCAATACCATATTCACCATGCAGAAGGGATCTCAGACAACTAGCGTCCAGAACCCGAATGGAACCTCATTTAGCAACATTCTAAAGCACGAGAACTTTCAGGGATTCGCAGTAATCTCGTAACGTAGTACCTTGTCAGTACCCCAGCCACCTCTGATGAATCTGGGATCCTGATCTGATTTTAGAACTTGTCTAGCATTTCTGATCTCTTCACTCATCAGCAGCAAATTGCAATGATATCTCTAACGAGGAAAGTTCCAGCTGTTTACTATCATTAAAAACTACCTTCACTTGTTAGTAATCCATTCAGAACAGAAACAAGATCTCCAAATGAAAACCATGAACCGAGAGAAGGCACCCATCACCAAATTGAACTGTTGCACAAATTCAGCAAGTACTAGATTTGCCTCAGCCACATCTCTGGTGACTGTGATTCAATTCTTGATGGAATTCTTAACTCTCCTTCGCGGACACTGGACAGGACAATGTGCTACCAAAACGTGCTGAATTGGAAGAGTTCCAATCTCACATCAAATATCCATTACCGTAATCTGTGGTTGACAGTATTATCATTCACGGTCTTTCGGGGGACCCAAAAATTTAACGAGAAATGTAAAGCTTCAGTATGAACTCTTTCTTAGAACCAAACCGATGTGCTTTGAAGAGGTCAACCTTCATTACCTTTATCTGTGGTATGAGAAAGCTCAGAAAGGACTGTAATGACATCGCTGGGCACGATCCCTCAGAACTTCAATGCTGTGAGTGCCAGACTATATCCAAGAATATTTCTGCTGACGGCAAAAATCACAATTGAAAAGGACAAGGAGTCATATGAAGTCGTACCGCCCCCTGTGATTTGTACTTCCATTTCCCATATAACCCCTCTCTGGATTTTTCAAACACTCAGCTACAATTAAAAAAAAAATTAGTCAATAAAAATAACTTAGTATACATTGCATCGTCTATATTCATCGATTCAGGCACGACTGCTCTCGCCATTATTATGCTCAACAATCTCATGTGTTGCCTTCATGGCATGCTCGACATCATACTGCATTTTTCTTCTTCTAGCCAACACCTTGGATGCCTTGATGTTGAAGCCACCCGTCAGAATCTGCTGTGTCTCTTCCAGTTCCAAACCAGACAACTCGGGATAACAGAACCACACAAAGAGCCAGGAAACTGCAGTGAGGGCAGCAAATAGACCAAAAGTGCCTGGAGGTGTAATGTTCTGCAGCATGGTCAAGAAAGTCGAGGAAATGACCAAGGAACCAGCCCAGTTTGTGGCTGTGGCAAAAGAGGTACCAATACCTCTGACACTTTGAGGGAACAGCTCAGATTGTTGCCATGGAACGTTACCAATACCAACGGCATAAGTAGCAACAAACAGAATCATACCAACGATAACTAAGATACCCCAGCCTGAAATACCAGAAGATTCAATGACAGCATCCTTACCTGAAAATGTAATGCCCATAAAGTGGAACGCGATAGCGCATAAAACTAACGAGATAATCATACCTGGCAGGGCAAGCAACAATATCAATCGACGACCAATTTTGTCAATGGCAAAGAAGGCAATCACAGTAAAGATGAAATTGGTACCGGCAATAATAATGGACACAGAAGTGGAGTTCTCAAAGCCAACAGTTTCAAAGATTGTAGAAGAGAAGTACATTAGAGAATTGAAACCGGTGAACTGTTGGATACCCTGCAATCCACAGGCGATTACAAGGGCACGGAAGTTGGAAGGAACAGTGTGGAGTTCCTTGATCGCATTGATTGTGCGCTCAAAGATGTTACGGCCAGGTATGGAGTTGTTCAAACGGGAAAGCTCATCAACCTTGTCGTGGATCAGCTCCTCTGTCGCACCGAGATGAGTCTTGGCCAGTACTTTTTCGGCCTTCTCGAGTCTCCCTTGCATGATGTAGAATCTAGGGGTGTCTGGCAACAAGAAAAAGACGATGAACTGGATACCTGCTGGAATCAAGGATAGACCCACTAGGATTCTCCAACCATTGTGGACGTGGGTTAGACCAGCACCGATACCATACGCAACAAGCTGACCACCAGTGATGCACAGACAGTTAATGACAGTCAAACGACCTCTGAATCTAGACGGGGAAATCTCAGAGATGAAAAGTGGGGATACCAATGAACCAATACCAATACCAAAACCCATGACTAACCTACCCACAACCATCACCCAGTATGTTTTAGCAGCACATTGCAAAGCAGTACCAATGAGGAACATCACATTGGAGAACATGATGGCTGGCTTACGACCAAAAAAATCGGCCATTAAGCCAGCCATGGTGGCAGTAATCAAGGCGCCAAGCGACGTGGCTGCTGTAATCATCTCTTTCTGGCCATAGGTTAGGACTTTCCCATCAAGGTCAGTTCCAATGGCAACCAGAGCCGCAGAGATATAACCAGTGTCGTAACCAAACATGAAACCAGAAATCGAGGAAATGACAGTCAGGGTGATGATCAGTGGTGATGGTTTTGTGTTGTGGAATGTCATCATGATCGATGTGTCGTCTTCATCGTTGGCTGGGTTGAGAAGTTGGCGGCGAGGCTGGAGGAGCGAGGACTCTGTCGCTGTGGGATCCTTTTTGGGAGACAAACTATCGTCTGTAAGTGAGGGCGTGTCAAAGTCGCCTTTGATCTGCATCTCGGTGAACTGTATTGCTGATGATAATTGAGTAGATCTGTGTTGACAAAGATTATTTCTGGTTTTTTTTTTTCCTTCCTCTGTCCTTGCGCGGCTGTGAGAGTTTTGTTCAAAACCGAGGATACAAAGGGGCCGACTACAACGGGGTCCAGTATTTGGTGTCGCTAGTGATAGCAATAATGTACTAATTTAGGAGGAAAATGTGTGAATTTATCTATGAGACCAGGACTGTCCTCAGGGAGCCTCAGGGAGGTAAGCTGGTAGACTGCAGAATACAGAGAAAGTTCCATATATTGGTTATATAATGAAGTCCTAATTAGGAAATTGGTAACGACAACATATTATCTGGGAGGGTAACCTCTGAGGAACCGCATAGATAAGAGAGAGAGGGGCAGGGGAGAGGAAACACAAAAGAAAGCCTAAGTTCTGAGGTTCATGATAGTGGAGGACTGAAAAATGGAGTTTGATCACTGATGTACAATGTACATAATTGTTTGATATCATATTTGTCACTTGTGAGTATATGAATGTGTGATTTTAGTGGGTGTGACAACCAGTGTGAATCCTGATCGCAGGATCGATCAACTTTCTCTTGATATCTTGATTTGAGATATGGAATCATCTGTACACTTGAGTCTTGTCACTTGCTCTTACCGCGACAAATGTATCTTTGAACCGAACCATGATTCATTGATAAACGATTCAGGAGTCAGCACCAAGTAGCACATCTTTTCCTCCGCAATACTGTTGAGTTCCTACGGCTTTTTACCTATAGGCTATGGAATATCATATAAGTTCCCCCCAAACACGAGTCAGCTAGGAAATATCCCTTAGATTCAGCTCGCTCACTCAAAAATCTTTATTCTCTGGCATAAATGAAAAAGAAGATCCTTCATTTAACGCCTCACAGCGTTAACTGTATTGATATCCATATAGACACACTTGAAAACCTGTATGGAGAAACGCCCAAACAATATGGACAGTTCTAATCATTACTCACTTCAGAGTACATCCACCATTACGAAATACCACTCGGCAGGTTAGGACCATGAGGAAAACAATATCGATTAGTTTTAGGGCAGCAAGTTTATGCAATGTTGAACTTGAAAGTGGATGTGTGGCACAGGAAACTTGTGAATTCTGTCTAGCTATTTGAAACTGATGTGCGTGGTTTCTTGGTTGACATCTTACGTCGATGAGGGACGATAGGGAAGCGGAAAGTATGAACTGAAGCCCTTTATGTATTATCATGACTCTCAGCTGCGTAGATGATGAGAAATTTCTCTTTTCGTGTCTCTATCAACTCCTGTAACTTCACTGCGTCCACGTTCGAGTTCAGTATGTCATATGGACTGTTCACCCAAAAGTCAGTCTGTTGGTACCTCACTTCATGACATGTAGTGCATACCAACTTACAAAGAAGAGATCAAAAAAGACACAGTGTTGTTTAATTCTCGCGATTTTTGAGGAAATAGCTGGTATGACGTTAGAACCGTTGGATTACGTTCCTGAGAGCTTTCTGTTGTGGTTCTCAAATGTGATCTCTTAAAGAGAGACACTTCTTCCAAACTCCTCTCACCAATCTCCCTAATCATCAATTAAAAACACCGAAACAACATGATGTCCATAGAGGAGCAGCAGAAGTTAGCCCAACGGGCAATCAATAAGCTGACCACTGAATGGCAGACCGAAATTCAAAAGGCACTTGAAAAAGGAAAGGATTCTGCTGCCACTGAGTATGAAGTGAGAAGAAAACTCCTGGCAGAAGTTGGGTCTAATGGCATGGAGTTTTGGAGAGTCTTGAATGCTCCAAAAAAGATGTGATTAGGGATTAATGACTATGATGTATACATAATTGTATCTCTGCAATGGTGTTCTTGTATGTGAATAGCTTGTTGTGTCATAAATGGGTTCGCGCCACAAAAGGTAAACAAAGCATAATCTGAGAACGAAAAAAACCTTCACGATTGAGGCCAATGAGTGCCATTACACCATTCTGACATCTCACAGTTTTAAAGTTATAAAGTCAGAAGTCTTTCGTGAATCGTTTTATATCATTAAAATTTTAAACTCATTTCGAAAGCAGAATTTTTGGGTTCTTCCCTAATTCAAATGACTGTTGATACCCCAGTACAAAAGAGATTCCCTCTCCAACGAGCTCTTTGAGCGTTAGGCCCCACCAATCAAGCCAGTAAGTTGCGAATTGCAATCCACGAACAAAGAACTTGGAAGTGCCAAGATATCCCTGGAACAATTCTGATTGGAGAAGCGGGCTTTCTGTATCAAGACTTGAAGCCCTCAAACTTCTCCACACAAGGGACAAGAGGTTCTGAGATTGCAAGGAAGTAGTAGTAGGGAAAGAGAGGAGAGCTTTGGATTTTCCAGCTTGCATTTCTGGACTATACGGGTCATTTTGAGAGACTATGACCATAAAGTGTGGCCTGAGGGTACCTTTGGGGAGATTTGTAGCTGTATGGGAGTAACAATGATTCTGAGTGTGAATTGGATACATCTAACTCTGAATGGGATACTGATTCAAGTGGTGAGTATTGCTAACTCTTTACAGGTTTGGGTCACATTAGGAGTGAGCGGTACTGTGTAGATGATAGTAACTGCGTAAAGGCAGTTCGATAATGTTGTGTAGTTACCCCAACGTGAATCGCAAACTTTAATGAGATCAAGTGTCAATAAGTCAGCCATAAGTCTAGCTATATATCAATAGCAGATCTCTACATCGCAACACACAACCAATGATGGAACAAGACAGAAGTAGGGTCTATAAGCTGATGGATCAATGCACTGTCCTGACTGAAAGACCCAGTCAACACGGCACGACTTGTTTTTCACATCCAGGTAGCGGAAACATTCGTCATAACCCTGGATAGAGCATTATAAAAAGCACACACATCAAGCCCAAGGTCAAGTTCAATAAATCAGTTGATTGGTCTCAGTAGTACAAGACTTAGACAGGGTAATGGCATGGAACAGCTCAGTCCCTTTTCTTATTGCCTTGTTGTGGATCGCATCTTGGTGCGCTCTTTCTGTTGGACCAATCACCTTGTCAAATTGGACTCAGGGTGACTCCTCACAATTATTGTCTGTTCATTCCTCGTAAATCTTGGACATGAAAGATGTGTACCGGTCAAGGGTGACCAAAATGCAAAAAACCATGATCTTGACAGGGTTTACAGTATCTCTGCCAGATTTTTCATACTTGCAGAGTCACCAGTAACCAGCAGGCAATGGTGTGGCTATAACAACTAGCGAGTGAGATACCCGGCCAAAGAGCACCACCATAACCATGATCCAAATACAATAACACCAAATATCACTAGCCTACTCGTTATTCTGGACTTATATCCATGAAGTAAATCACCAGATCTCACCAGTGACGAGCCACTGTAATATGAAATCCAGAGTGCAGTCTATCTGTGGAAAAACTCAGTTGAATCATACTATCATGAGACATTATAGAGCCAAGTTTTGGCGTTATAGAGAGCGGATTGCAACAATATCATAGACATTGCAGACAACCAGAAGTTAGAACTGGTTACGAAACCACGCATTTCGGTAAATAGAAGTCCACAGAAGACAGATCGGTTACAACTGATACTTCTGTACAATGACTTTCTCCAGCTAAGTGTAGTCCAGTAAAAAAAAAAAAAAAAAAAAAAAAAAGTAGTTCAGGGTAAAAATTCGCGCACAAGTCTTTCAGTTTTAACAAGTTACAAAGAAAGACATCACAAACAAATCCACAGCGTCTATCCGTACTGTTCAAATGCTCAGAGCTGCCCTCAGACAAAGCACACGCTATCATGTGCAGCAGTCGACATTCATCACCACTCGCTCTTCCTCCTCCTGGACAACAGCTATCTCACATGCTGCACGCCTCGTCACACCAACAGCTATCCTCCAAGACCCAGCACGCCTTGTCTCACACGAGATGTCCCAGCTCGCATCCAACATTGGCTCACTCATCGGCTCGGGCCACCCTACGCTAAACCGCATCAGTGCCTACTACTTTGAATCACAGGGGAAAAAAGTGCGTCCGTTGCTTATCTTGCTGCTGTCTCGTGCATTGAGTGAGATCCCATTGGACCAACGTGACAGAATCAGAGTCGATGTCCTGGATATACCCGAGCAGCCAGTGTATGAAGGAACGAAATCTCTTTCTGCCATATTGTCTGATCCAAATGGTCCTTTGTCCCCTTTGAAGGTTCTACATGGGATCTCCCCATTGGTGCTAGATCCATTGACCAAACCACACGAGTCATTGCCTGAGTTTGACGAGAAGAGAGGCATCCTTCCTAAACAGAGACGTTTAGCTGAAATTGTGGAAATGATTCATACGGCGTCATTGTTGCACGATGATGTGATTGACAATTCAGAGACGAGAAGAGGCAGGGCAACGGGGAACGTGGCATTCAACAACAAGATGGCTGTCTTGGCTGGTGATTTCCTATTGGGAAGAGCCTCAGTATCCATCTCAAGATTGAGAAACCCAGAAGTTATCGAATTGATTTCCACATCTATCGCCAATCTTGTTGAAGGTGAGTTCATGCAGTTGAAGAACACTGTGTTCCAACCCAATGAGAATGAGATTGATTTACATAAGACCATCCCTGAACCAACAGGCAGCATTGACACCAAGGTTCACGCTTATTCAGTTCCGCCACCAGCATCGCTTTCCCACGCTGATCAGGTGGATGCTGCGTTTGAATACTACACACACAAGACGTATCTCAAAACAGCTGCCCTCTTGTCTAAATCAGCACGGTCAGCAGCAATCCTGAGCGGTGCTCATGACGATGTCATTGATAACTGTTATCAATTCGGACGTAATTTGGGCTTATGTTTTCAATTGATCGACGACGTGTTGGATTACACACAGACCTCGTCACAGTTGGGTAAGCCGGGGATGGCTGACTTGAAATTGGGACTTGCTACAGCACCAGTGTTGTTTGCCTGGAAGGAGAACCGGGCATTAGGTGAGGTGATTGCTCGTAAGTTTAAGCAAGAAGGTGATGTTGAGTTTGCAGTGAGTGAGGTGAAAAAATATGATGGGTTGACCAAGACTAAAAAGTTGGCTGAGGAGTACTGTGACAAGGCATTGCAGAACCTGGAATGTTTGCCTAAAAGTGAGGCAAGAAGTGCACTGGAGTTTTTGACGAGGGCCGTGGTTACTAGATCGAAGTAGAGGAAGATATATATAAACTTGTACATAGAATCTGCATTCATGTCTCTGTAGGGTTATGGGGCGGGACGGGGATGGAGGAAAAAAAATAGATAGCAATGGCCACATAGACCCAACAAAAACAAACAACAGAACACACACACACACGCATACACAATGCCTTGGGTGTTACCCTTCACAGACACCTTGCAATCGACCGCAGTCGCCCTGTTCTCCCATGCACTCAGCACAGGCCCGGTCCCACAGCACATTGGCTTCATCATGGACGGCAACAGACGCTACGCCCGCACAAACAACATTGAACTCTCAGAGGGCCACAGCGCCGGGTTCGAGTCCATGGCAGCGATCCTTGAGCTCTGCTACCAATGCGGTGTCCGCAGCGCGACAGTGTTTGCTTTCAGTATCGAGAACTTCAAGCGTGGTAAGAGCGAAGTAAGTTGGCTGATGGATTTGGCCAAGATGCGGTTCAGGCAGCTTGTGGAGCAAGGCGAGCTGTGTGAGACTTATGGTGTGCGGATCAGGGTTGTTGGTGATAGGCATTTACTTCCAGGTGATGTGAGGGCCGTGCTGGAGGAGACGGAGGAGTTGACGAGGAAGAATGACCGTGCAGTTCTGAATGTGTGCTTTCCTTATACTTCAAGGCACGAGATAACACACTCGTTGAAGAGGATAGTTAAGAGTAAGTATGAAGTAGATGATATTGATGAGGCAATGGTTGAGAGGAATCTGTTTACTGGTGATCAGCCACCATTGGATTTGTTGATTAGGACAAGTGGGGTCCAGAGACTGAGTGATTTCATGCTGTGGCAAGTGTGCTCAGAAGGGGTGGTTGTGGAGATGCTTGACTTGTTGTGGCCTGAGCTGAGACCATGGCATGTGGCGTGGTTGTTGATCAAGTGGAGCTTCAATAAGGCGTACAAGAAGACCAATCCTGAGGGCATTGGTGCGAAGGTGGACTAAAGACAGAGATAGAGAGAGAGAGAGAGAGAAAAGGCTATCTTTTTTGTAAATAATGCATTATTTCCACAGTTTTTATGCACTTCTAAGTGCTACTTAAGTATGTTTGGCCCTTTGATCTGTTTTATAACCAGGAGTGATGATGTTGGGGTATAGATGGTTAGAAGTGACACATCCGGGTAACCAACAGAAGAGAGTCACCCAACCCCCCGGGTCGACTGATCTTGGTGTTCTCAAATATGACATTACGAATATTATTCCAGCAAGACAGCCAGCAGATCAACAGTAATTCCAATAGCAGACAGCGATAGTGCTAGCTTGGGCCCAATGGATATCTTCCTTGATTCCCCTTTTGGCAAACAAATCGATGATCCGTTGGTCAACGGACAGTGAGGAGTAAAATTTTATTCAATTGTCGTCCAGAACTTGCCGTTGAAGAGCTGAGCTCTTATGTTCACGTATCATAAGGTGCAGAGTCTGAGAGTCAGTTAGTTTCCATTTGAGGTGATAAGTCTTCTCCACTACCTGAGATTAAGAAGAGGGAGAGCAAGGAATGTCTTTAACAGAATGTCACGTACAGTAGCGTTGTGCTAATTGTTTCAGGCACACAGCGAAAGGGCTAACTAATTTACAATCTTAAGGTGCTCTTTGCTGTAACTTTATTAGGTTTTGTGAGGTTCAAGCAGCTGTCGAGGCCTATAAGAATGGCTAAGTTGGCTGCTTTTGGAGCTCTGTTGTCAATCTGATAGGTGACCCTGTAGAAGTGTGCGGCCTTATTTCAACTCTGCAAAATTCTTAAGAAGAAAAAGAAGAGAAGCATTGATTAACACCGACTGATCAGATAGGCAGCAAAATCCTGACCGGTTTGAGTCAATCACAATCAAAGAAACAGTGCTGTTGAACTTGAAAGATCCAGTAGGTGCGTGCCACTATCTAGATCACGGACAGAAAATTAAGGGATTCGCCACCCCTCTCCCAATGGCGAAATCTGCCTGTTCAAGAGAGCTCTTACACTGACCTGGATTTCCAGGAGGTGATCAGAGAAATGGGATCGAAGGTTAAGTGGGGCAAAGAGGACATGGTGAAGCGAGTGGTGCTGTAACATCACTCCCCTGACAGTACCAATATATTTGCAGCTTGTAGGGGCCCTGTTGAAAATTGACAGAAGCAGGCAGGTTGATATTAAATGGTATGATCTTCTCCTAAGGTAAAAATGAATTCTAAGGTGATCGGTGGACTTGGACTCAGATGGATGAGCTGAGGTTAAATCTTGGATTTCCCTTCTGACTTGAGCCACAAGTCTAGAAGCAAGTATATCATTCAAAGTTTGACAGTTGAGCAACCTTGTGAAGCGAAGAAGTGTTACCAATTACAAGAATCTGCAACTAGTTATCGAAAACACAAGCCGTTTTCTATGACTCCATGTTGCTTGAGAGCCTTTACGTTCACCTATATTACCCCTGCTTCTATCTAAGACTATTAAACACACTCATTAAAGTAATAAGATTGAGAGTCGAGACTCGAGACAGGGTTCTGACCTCTGACTAGCCACTAGAGGGGATAATGACTCAATAATGACTTGGTCAGCTTCAGGACAGCCATTATTATAAGTGGTCTTTGAAAGAGAAAGAAATCACGTGTAGAATCAAATATTGGTACGCGCACACAAATTTTAAAAACCACCAAAGTTTTCCAAACAGAAAACACCAACGTTCCTGTTCTCAAAGTGCTCATTCAGGAAAAGGCAAAGGAGTCGCAGTATAGTGGTGTCCTCAATGATACAGCTCTAAAAGAAAAAAAATCCTACTATTTTTTGTACCTCGTCTTTATTCCTAACACTGTCCAACCTCCCAAACCCAAACACCCACAGATCACACCACAACGACTGTTATGGCCTCCAACTCAGATCTTTTAAAGGCCATTGAAGATTCCAAAAGGCATCTATCTAGACTTTTGATCCAACCTACTCCAGATGATGCTCTGATATCTGGAATCCTGAACTTTGTACGCTCCAGATTCCTCACTTTGATTGTCAAGGACATCAATGACTCCTTGACCCTGCACAAAAACAATGACGAAGAAACACTCCAGCTAGCCCAGGTGGTTAAGTTCAAAGATGAAACAGCTGAGTTCCTTCTTGATAGGGTCTGGGGCGATTTCTACCATCCTGTGTTTAAATTTTACCAATCGCAACACCAGGCGTTACAGAACGGTGAGGGCAAAGTCAGGAGACGTATTGTCGAGATGAGGAAACTCAATGATCAATTCAAGAAGATTACAAAACAGTCTAGAGACTTTTACTTTGACTTGCTCAAGAATGTGATGACACAGCATACGATTGACTTTCTCATACCGAAATACTTTTATGACTTCTTGGACCTCAAGTTGGATCCCAACGCCATCAAGGTTGACAAGAACGACAATGCATCTGTGGTGAAACTAGTGTATCTTGCGCATAAGTGCATGGTGTGTATGGGCACCACATCGAGGTACAGAAGTCTATTGTCAAGGTTCTTATCTGCTGCTGACCATGAGAGTTACGATAAGGCATTTGACATGTATCGTCATGCTGAACTGCTATTGCCTGCCTTTGGAGACACGAGAAATCACATTGGCGTTACTTATAACGATGAAGGAATGAGATTCTCTGCCCTGTATGAGTTCCTGAGGTCATCATTAGCGAGAATTCCCTCCACTTTGGGATCAAACAATTATCAAAAAATTATCCACTCTACTGATGTCGTTATTGATAAAGTGAATAAGTTCAGATTGGATCAGAAACCAAACAAAAAGACACGCTTCGAAAGGGCATCAATTTATTTCTTTGCCTTGTTCGGATACTACAGTCTCCCATCTGTCTGGAAGAGATCTGAGGGGATTTTGATCAATGGTACCAAGATTTCTATTCTGGAAAGGGATCTCTTTGATATTATTTCAGGCATGGCTAAAGATGGTGATGATCGATTCTTCTTTGAAAAAATGTTCTTGTTGTTGGTGGGTGCTGTCAAGTTGAACAACACATCCAAGTCAGTCACTGTGGAATTGAACAACTTGTTGAAATTCACTTTCAAGTACATCGCCTACCTTCAGGTCCTATTTGTTGAACAATGGTATGAGAATGAGGAAAAGAGCTTAAAAATGTTGTCTGTTTTTAGATTGATTTACTCTTGGATCAAGGTTGACAAATTGGCCTTACAGTACTCCAATAGAACATTTGAGTATTTAAAGCTGAGTGCAATCATATCTAACATGTTGCTTACGAAGTATCCTAATGAGAAATTTGAACATCGTCCAGAGAGGTTGCAATATTTTGCTGAAGATGTATTGATTCGAGAGTTCACACCATTAGACAGATTGCTTTATGATTTTAATGACACAAAGTTGTTTGACTCTGAGGATTCTGCTGCTAAGATCATTGGAAGAGATGCAAATCATGATTTCATTGCGGAATCGCAACTGAGGGCCCTGGCAGTAGGCACCATTGTTAGAAGATTGTTGGACTCTAACCAAGTTGGTATCGTTTTTGACAAGAGGCTGATGCAGTTTAACTTGGATAATGCTAAAGCACGCCAGAAGAAAGCAAAGTCTGAAATCAAGGACCACCATCCCATTGGCAGAATCCAAACAGTCAAGGAGAAGAGAGAAGAGGAAGAGTTGGCAAGAAAGGCCAGACAACATGCTAAGAGACTTCTGAATAAACCACACAAGGATCAATCAAGATCACGAAAGAAATCACCAAACGGGAAGAATACAGGAGAATCTAGTTCTGTCCCAAGCAGATCAGCGAAGGAGAAACCACAGGCAGTTGTCTCCAGTTCTGATTCTGTTTCTTCTTTGCCACAAGAGACCTCTGACGTGAATGACATCGCCAAACTCTCAATCGAGGACGAACCTGTTCAGCCAGATCAACTAATAATCAACGCCGAAGAGCTTGAGGCGAAATTGACAGGTAAGGGAAATGCATCCATTGTGGACTCTTTGGTGACCAACACATTTTCATTGAACACCCAGAATATTTGGAAGTCAACCACCATACACCCAAACCACAACATTTGGGGAAATGAGAACATGAATCCTTATCTGCAAGATAGTAATGGCTTCAATCAACAGAGTCCTAACGTCCCATTCATCAACGCTGCTAATAGGTATCCACCCCCACCGCCTGGATTTGCCAATACACCTTTTCGACCACTTTCAACACCACCACCACCCCCTCCTTCATTTCACAACTCCCTTCAAAATCCAATAGATCAACAAAGCCTTTACTTGCAATATTTAGGTCACTACCAAAATAGCCAACAACTACACAGAACTTCACAGTTCAACCATCATATCCAGATACCTGGTACTCAGAGTCCAGCATCTTTCTCCGAATATCATAACACTGATCAACAACACCAAGGTTTCCAGCATCAATCACAACATTTTTGATAGAATCTACAATTTCAAAGTTAATGATATTGTATTTTGGTAGTTTACGTTCTCATGCCAGCCTAATGGTTCCAATAATATTATATCATCCGGTTCTTATGCCTTGATCCTTTCCTCGTATATAAAAGTAGCTCATTTTCGGGACTTATTTGCTATCTTCTTTCTCGTTGAAGTGATAGCTTTTATTTCACTCAATTTCTCCTTTTGCAAAGTTGTATTTCTAACAAAATCTGGCTTTTCATCAGAATACCCATCACAGGATAACCCCAAGTTTGAGCACTGTGTACAGGCTGGTCTTTCCTCCGTGCACTTTTTCTTTCTGACTCGACATGTCCAACAACCATTCTTAGATCTTGAGATGACAGGTCCTTTCCGTGGGCGTTTTGGGCAGAGAGACGCCTTCTTTTTTGATTGAGGGGCAGTTTGTGCTGCCTCTGGGACATATGAAGGGTCATCATTTTCAGGGTCAGGGGTCTGCATCGGTGAAGAGTTGACTTCAAATTGCCTAGATCTTTGTGCTTCTCTAAATGCACGTCTTTGTTCCCGAGCCAGCTCAGAGTGTTTATCTTCTGTTGGGTCATCTTCACTATAGTTGATTCGTGACAGTTCTCTGAATCTGATATCACTTTGTCTTTGAGCGACTTGTAACCCATTGTTGCTGTTGCTTGATAGATCAAATCCCAAGATTCTCTTTACTTCAAGAGGCACTGGATTTGACTTTAATGGTATGAATGGGGGAGTGACAGATGTTGAGCGTGAAGTTGACTCATTCTTAAAAATGGAATTTTTCGATATATTAGTTTTCTCAATGGTATTTTCTGTATCTTCATCGCTCTGGTCTATGGCTTTGCTGCCGTTCCCTTGGCGTCCGTTTGAAGCACCGAACTCAAACTGGAAAATATCACTGAGAGGTCTAGGATCATACCTCAAATTCAGCTTAGATATAGGAGAACTGGAAAAGAGCACGTCTGTCTCATTAGGATCGACTTCTAGTTTGCCATATTCTATGTCTCTTGTATGTTTTCTGAAGTTAAGCAAAGTATCTGCGATAAGGGCAGGATAATCTCCCAAATCATGCTCGATTCTAGTTGGGCTCTTTAAAGGAAATTCGCCAGAAGGATTGTTTCTGAAAGTGACATCCAGGATTTCATTGTCAAAGGAGGTGTGTGTGGTGTCATAATTTGACTGTGCATGTAGATTTGGCTGATGAGTGTAATTTGTAGAGACCTTAAATGAAGAGTCTACTGAAGGGCTGACAGGACTCAGTTTGAGCTTCGACTCTGCCAAATGATCCATATCTCGCTCATTAGCAAGTACAGAATGTTCTGAACCAATCTCTTTGAAGAGCACTCTTGGTTCGGTGAATGATATGGATGAGTTAATGCCGACATGGTCAAGTATCTTTCCAGGTGAGTTCACAGGGGTGTTTGAAGGGACAATAGAGTGATTGCTTGTACTCGTCGTCCGAAGAAGGCGTGGGGAATGATACGTCTCTTTTGAAGCACCTCTCTTGTTTTCCAAATCATGAAATGGCTCAAACGTACCATCGTCCTGCTCAAACATATCCAACATCGATCCTGACACAGAAAGGGGCAGAGGCTGGCAATTTTGCACGCCAGACATACTCATAGCCAACTTTGATTCATGAAGTGTAAATCGCCCCAAAACTGATTAGCCGCCCAATTCAGAAAGAATGTTTGAAGGTGGCGTCCCTGTGGTTCTTGGAAGGTGTGTTTCAGACTGACTAATTAAAGCTTCACCAAGTCAGGATCTCACTGTGTAACTATCCTTAGATGACTAGTCAAGATCTTCGGGTGTGGAGTTAACCGCAGACTGTTTGAGTGTTTGTTATTCTCAGTTTTCACAAATTGATCAGGTGTCCCGCCCCGAAAAAAGGCACAAAGCATTTGATGAATGTTGTGTATTTGCCCAATGTGGTACGGTTCGGGCACGCATTACAGGAATGCTGAAGATTCATGAACCAACTAGTCAACTCCTCTACATCGATGTTCAAACATGTAAGTCACCAATATCTATGTCCATCTGGTGTTCATGTGTATATATATATACAAGAAAGTTAACATTACCTCGTAACCATTCCGAAACAATCCATTTAAAATCATTAACCAATCTAATTCCATTTCTTTGCTGACCCTCTTTGTTTCCATGGGGAAGAAGGCTTTCTGGAATCCTTTCTATTGCTTCTGTCATAGCTAGAATCACTGTTTCTGTTTTGTCTCTCACTGAAACCATCGTCTCTGTTAAATCTGCTAGACTTTTCGAACGATCTTTGTCTCCCGTCCTTGTTGTAGCCACTATCTCTGTTGTTGAAATTTCTCTTCTCTCTGCTGTAGCCATCGTCTCTGTTGTTGAAGCCTCTGTGATCTCTATTGTTGTTTCTGTCGCCGTAAGAAGACTGTGAAGCACCAGAGATCGCAAAGAATTCTTCTGCTGCTCTTCTGTTCAAACCAAGAACTTGAGATGCATATCTTTGGGAAACTGGTGGTTTGGCCTCAGCATCATTGAGAAACTTACCATATGTATCCCTCAAATCATCAAGAACCTCGTACATGTTAAGTCTGTAGTTGTTACTAACAGACTTACCAAAACCAGCTAATGATTCAATCACCATTTCCAAGGTGAATTTATGTGGAACTCTGGCGCTAATCTCTGGCACTTGAGTTTCAACAGCCTCGTCTGCAGAGTATTCGAACTGATCCTTGATGACAACATTTCTCTGTTTCAACACTCTCAAAAATCTGGACTCAGCCTTGGTCAAGATCATGACAGCTTTACCAGTACTGCCACCTCTAGCTGTTCTACCAACTCTATGGACATAATTGGTTGCATCCATTGGTAGACCAATTTGAATAACGTTGGTCACATTTGGGAAATCCATACCTCTGGCTCCAACATCTGAGGCGACCAAAATACCACTGAAACTGTTTCTGAAATCCTTGACAGCTCTGTCTCTGACTTGTTGTCTAAGTTGGCCATGTAGTTGATTGGTGCGTAGTCTATGGTTATTCTCACGCAAGTAGTTGTGCATAATGTCATAGAAATAGGAAACGGCCTTGACTGTTGGTAGGAAAATGATGGCCTTGAAGTTTCTGTTTCCCTTTGATTCATTCTGGATAAAACTAATAGCAGCAGAGTAACTCTCGAAAACGTTCTGTGTCAAAATCAAAGATTGGTTAATCTTCTCATGAGTCTCTGGTTCGTTTGGATCAACAGTATCAATGTAATGGAAGTTCTCTCTTAGGATTCTCTTTGCAAACTCAACAATTGGCTTATCAAGAGTAGCAGAGAACAACATTGTCTTCATAGGCTTCAAGTCAGCCATGGTAGAGACCTCTCTATTTTCCTTCAAAAGATCACTAATCTGGACCAAATCTTCCCTGAATCCTTCACCTAATAGTCTATCTGCCTCATCCAGAACCACTGTTTCAATGTTGGAGAAAGCCTCAGAAACATCTGGTTCATTTATCAGATCCATGAATCTTCCAGGTGTGGCAACAACTATAGACGCTGGGTTTTTTCTGTTTGTGATGTCTCTAATTTGCATACCTCTAGACTCACCACCCACAGCTGCCTTAATAGTGACTCTATTGAAAGATGCTCTCTGCACTTCTCTCAAGTTGGCCAACTTATTCAACTCATCTCTAATCTGGAAAGCCAAGTCTCTTGTTGGTGCAATAATCAAACTTCTCACCTTCGGGTTTGATTTTGGATTTTTCATTATTTCTTCAATCAATGGAATACCGAAGGCAAGAGTCTTACCAGTACCAGTCTTGGCCTTGGTGACAACATCATCTTGGGTCTTCAAGATTGGTTCAATCGTTTTTGATTGCACAGCTGTTAGGCTTGTAAACCCAAGCTTCTTCAAACCATCAGTGATGGCCTTGTGAACAACGCCATGCTCCTCCAGATGTGCAATAGATTTGATGTCATCTGATAGTGGTGGAGTAGCAATCTGTTCCTGTGCCAAGGGCCTGAATGTTCCAAATCTTCTTTGAAAGACCAGGGCCCTTTGCAAGCTTACAGTTTTACTGATCTTGAGTACTTGAATAGAGAAGGACCTCATTAAAAGTGTCAGAATTCAGTTGGTGCTTTGTCTGTATGAATGTGAGGAAAGTGTCAAGTGAAAAGTTTTTTTTTGCCAAAATATTTTCCCAGAAAGGAAGGTTCCGAGAGCCCATCGACCTCGGATCTCCTGATGCCTATGAAAAATGAAAAAGGAACGTTCACTACATGACACATATTCGCTCTGCTTACTATTTAGAAGCCTACCATTTCTAGCAGGCAAGCTCTTTAGAGCTTCACTACTAAGCAGATCTTCAGTAATTTCCCAGTCCAATTGATACCGCCTGGACTCGGTTCAGGACTATCTGGAGTGGATCCCTTTTTCTCTCCTGACCCTACAGCTCACATCGTCAGTGATTGCTGAAGTGACCTCTTCAGAGCTATCAATAACCTGAGAGGTCTGGAATTTGGAATGGATGGTTAATGGAAGAAAGTGTTCCTAGTTGGGTATGCAGGTCATGGAACCCAAAGCGGGGATCTCGCCGTTGATTGCCTATAAACCACTCGCACCATTGAAAAGAACGACACCAAGGACTTTTTGTTGAAGTTCATCATTTTGATTGGTAAGATCGTGCTTGATAAGCTTGATATTCGGTCAAAGAGGCCATTTGGTGATGAACAAATCGGTCAAAATCTACATACAGGCCAATCTACGATTCCACATCAAAGGTACGTTGCAGTTTTGGAGTTGAAGAAACACAAACTTGTTCTTTCTCAAGCTAGTTCCTTAGAAGTTCCACATCAAAATATGCTGAGTTGAAATCTTATACATTTGATGAGCCCTGATTTCGGGAGCAGAATTGACGTATTGGGGTTTGGTCCACAAATTGCCAGTCCGGAGATGTATGACAGGTTGGATATCCTCCAATTCCAACAGTCAAATTTCATGGGTATAACCTTATTTTCATCCTACACACGCATGCCTCGAAGGTGATCTCTACTCTAAAGTACTTCTAGGGACTTTCTATGGAAGTGATCAAACAGGATCTCCCAGTTGATGACGTTCTTCGTAATTGCCCTTTGATGCTTACCTTAAGACACATTCACTGAAAGTCATTGATGTATTCTTCGAATGTTTGCTACCATCAACAAATTAAAAATTGTATGACTTCACGTTTATAATCCTTTCCAAATTCTACAACGAACGATTTCATTCTTAGTGAAGAACCTGCTGAATACTTCGTGGATGGAGAGGTCCTAACAATGATGAAGAAGTAGTTTCTCTATGAAACTGTCAGGAGGGAAAATGGGAATATTTCGTGATCCATAGGCATAGACTAAATTCCTCACATCATACATGTATGATGCATCTCAATCAACACATGCATGGATATTAAATTTTAATTTATTATTTTATATCTCAGGATTCATTTAGCCATTACCACTTATTTTTACATAGATCATTTCCACTAGGTATAGCTTATAGAAGTTCCAGCAGCTTCAACTTCTAGTTACGACTTAGGGCCGGGTAATCGAGAAGGGTGATTTGCAACAAAAAACAAAAAACTTACCAGGATAAAAAAAGGATCTCTTCTTTGCGGAAAAATCACTTTAACCACTTCACATCAGATTGAGCCGATCTAAACGAGGCCAGGAGGCAGGACAAGCTAACCACCCAAGCCGTATATATCTGATCACTTGTAGTATATCTTATACCCCAAACCCTACATAGTTTGTTTCTTGGCGAAACGTTGGCTGTGTGGGTTGAGTTCTTGAGAAGGTGCACGCAAAAAGACAGCCCCGTTTACACCACTCTCCAATCGATTATCGAGGAGATTTCAACAGAATTTATTCCTAAGGGAGGAGAGAAGACTGATAAACAGTACATTCACTCAGCAAGAGCCGTTGATGGCATTAGCAGCGGGTGAGAGTTTTGGCTCAGGTGGCCCTATTAGTTCTGTGGCGAGTTCGCAAAAACTGAAGAATTTGGTTTTTGAATTCATCAACTTGAATTGTAAGGTCAACACTTTGAGTCAAGAGATCAAACAAGCCAAGTCGAAGGACAAAGATGTTGCCACTAAGCTCGAAGCCAACCAGACCTTTTACAAATGCAGAATGTTTGAACTTTTGGCGGAGTTGAAAGACATTAACCCGGTGTTTGCAAAGTCCATTTTTTTGGAGGAACCTGACGGCACGTTCCAGAGTCTAAGGGCCCCTCCATTCCCAGAGGTCGCCGATAGCGTACATGACATTGAGATCTTGGGATACAGTTCTCAGTTACAACTAGATGAAACTCATGATAAGTTTGAGAATGCAAGCACTACTAAGCCACCCAAGGAGGAGTCTACTGAGGAATCCACTGAGGAATCTACCGAGGAATCTACTGAGGAATCTACAGTTGCTGACAGTGACGACAAATCTCTCATCAATAAAGGCTTCAACTTGAACGTGAACCAAACCAGGCTAGTTGCAGAAGTCACTCCAATTCTCAAGCACTTAAAATCATTGAGGATGGATGAGATAACGAAGGATTTCCCACCAGAAGTTTTGAAAACATTCTATAACAATGTCTGTTCTTCTTTTGAGGTATATCCAGAGACACAATGGGCAGAGATTACAGATCTGCTCTTTTCCTCAATACCAAAAGAGAACTATCACACTGTTTACGATTTCCGATTCAACATGCTTGAGAAGTTCTACTCAAAGATTCTAAAGAGTAACCCATCTCTTGGAGCTGAACTACTGAAAACTCAATTGGTGACGAAATTAAAAGACTGGCTGGTTGATGAAATTGTCAGATTGAATGTGAACAACCAGAGAACAATACTTTACCTCATCGTCAATGTTCCTGAGTTGAGTATTGACAAGTTTGAGTTACGGGGTATTTTGCAATCACTTAGGAACTCTACAGATACACATGTGTTACAATACACTGAGTACATCCTAACCAGATCAAATCATATACCGTTTGTTGCACCTTCTACTGTCACTGACTCAACAACTGAAAGTCCTAGAGGTTCATCGGCTGGTAAAGACTCCCTTGTAATTGGAAATTTGAAATTAAATGTGACACCAACTACTCCTACAAATGAGGTTCTTTATGTTCTCAATGTTATTAAGAAAAAGTCATTTAAGCAGATCCGATCAGAAGTTGAAGTTGGTATGTTAAGAGAGTTCTATAAACAGGTCACCAGAGGGTTTAAGATGAACCCCGAGAAGGTCTGGGTAGAATTGATTGACACTTTAATCACATCCATACCGCTCGGCTCCTATCATACTGATTTTGATTTCCGTTTTGATATACTTCACATCTTTTATGATGAGGTATTCAAGGTCAAACAGTGTCTACCGAGTGTTTTCAAAGAAACTGTTCTGGCTAGAGAGATTGCAAGTTGGTTGAAAGAGGAGTTCACTAGAAAGCAGATGGCTAGCATATATATTCTTCTCAAGTTTCTTTGTCACCTTCAGACTCAGAAACCTTCAGACTTTGGAATTTCTCAAGTTCTTGTTGACATCAGCAAAGCTAGCATTGACATCCATACTGCCGCATTGGTGGAAACCCTTTTGAATCGTGAGGATGTTCAACCATTCAATCAACACTCTAACCAAGGAATTCAAACCCAGAGCAGTACTCCCTCATCTCCCCTTAGTACAACAGCCTCCCCTGTGATACCCTCTCGACCTTCAGCTATGGCAACATCTGTTAGCGCAATCTCGCAACAAAGACCGAATGATGTTGCTTTTTCAAGAAGGGGTGTTGCCCAAAGTCAAGTGAAGCCAGCTGCAAGAGCCCTTTCTCATGGTCCTATAAATGAGTTTTCTTCAAGGTCCTCTAGCAGCTCTCCTCCAATACCACAAGTGCCATTTTCAACACCGACGCCAACACAAGCATCAGTCTTAACACAGGTGCCAGCCCCAGGGCAGACATCAGCCACAAACACACCAGCACCCTCACAACCGAAAGCGTCGGCCCCAGCCCCATCTGGATCAAAGACATTGGCATTTGCAAGTTACCTGGCATCTATGAAGGCGAAGCCTGTGACAGCCAAGTCAGAGATAAGGCCAGTATCGCCAAAGCAGCGGGACGTTGTTGTTCACTCACCTAAAGTTTTGGTTCCAACTACATTGAAAAGTATTCTCAAAGTTAAAGATTCCAAAAGTGTTGCCAAGAAGAAGTCAGTCTCTTTCGGACCTGAGTCTCAATTAGTTTCCTACCGTTATATAGAAGCTAACGCTCAGAAAGGTCGGAAGACTGCACTGGAGTTGAACAAAGAAGAAGGCCAATCGCTACATAACAGAGAATCGGGGGATGAGGTTGTTGAGAGTGCTGGAGAGTATAGGTGGAGTGTCCCAAAACCTATTGACTTCAATGTTATATTTTCTCAATCACAGAAATTGGATATCTCTGCTTCAAGGGGAGGTTCGATCCCAATCAATCGTCGTTTTAATCTGGATGAGCAGCTACAAGCTGTACTCAAGGGTAACACTGTGATTCCTACGTTTTCACCATTTGAGCCCCTACAGGGCCTGATTACTCCAGATGAGTATTTCAACGGTTCCAGTGATTACCAAAACCTTGAACCTCTATCCCCATCTACTACAGTTGAGTTTAAAAAGCCAACACTGGTACAGCCAATGGTCTCCAACAAAAATCCTGATCAAGGCGTATTGGATTTGTTACATGATGACTTGCCTTTGAAGAGAGATCAAGATACTAACAACGATACTCCACCTCTCAAATCAGTCGTGCCAGTTAGCAAGGGCCCTTTCTTCTTTGGCAGTGATATCCCATCCCAAATGCAGCCTTCAACTCTTCAGACAGTACCTCAGATGACTCATGCCCTGACTCAAAGGGAACCGGATTTATTCCAAGAAAATTTGTCAGCTTTGAAGAGAACTCAGGATGGTACTAATGAAGCCGGAAGTTGGACTAAGAAACAGAGATTTGATACAGGGCTTCTTTGGAAATCGTCGCCACAGTCTATACCTCAAGTGAGTCGAAGTCAGCGTCATTCTGGGGTATTTCCACCCCAAGAATCGTTTGGTGACATTAATCAAAATGACGGTTTCCATTTGAAAGGATTTGCTAGAAGTTCAAAGTTACCACCGCCACAACTGTCTTCGTTTCATCAAGAAAATCTAGTAAGTCGACACCATATTCCTGGTTTTGGACCCTATCATGGTGATGAGCTAGTTAAGATGAGGCAGTTAGATGTCAGACCACAAGTTGTGAATCAGGCATGGAAGAAGTCGCATTTTTATCTAATTCGGTGCAAGTACTACACAGCGGGAAATTGTTCCCGTGGAGATAAGTGCCACTTTATTCATGTACGGTAATCTTACCTATAAATGAATGTGTGTGTTTATTAGTTCGTAAGACATTGCAGTGTAGATGAAAGTTATTCTTCACCTGGATCAGAGAAGAAGAATTGGATGTTCTTGCTAATGAAGTAGTACGATACCACAAAGCCAATAAAAGTTGGCAAAGCCAATTGGTACAAGTGCTCTTGCATTGGAGGTCTCACTTCTCTCAAGACAGTATCCACCTGTTCTTCCAAATGTTCTATAGTTGAGCTATTGTCGATAATCTTCCCAGTGTATCTCGATGATAAATGAGGCTTCACCTGACTCTTCATCACATTACGAGCCTCCTCCTCTGACCAATCTGGGTTCCGCTCCCTGATTCTGCGCAATTGCACCTCAGGAGAGCACATCACTGTAATGACACTCGTACAATAAGCGTCCAGTCCTGATTCGAACAACAAGGGCACGTCGAGGACAACCATACTTCTTAACGTGAGATATGCCCAAACAACCTCCTTCAACATTACCCACTTCACAGCAGGGTGTGTGATGCCATTCAGCACTTTCAATTCCTCACGGTTCTCAAAGACGTATTTTCTGAGCGCACCACGATTCAAAGTCTTGTCATCGTTGACCAAATCAGGGATTTTGGGTCCAAAGTACTTCACTGTCTTCTTATAAGCAGATTGCCCTGGCTCCATCACTTGTCTAGCAATCAGATCCGCGTCAATGATGGTGAGATGGTACTTGTGGTGTAGACGGGCAGAGACTGTGGACTTACCGGTGGCGATGTTGCCAGTGAGACCAACGATGTACATTATCGTGCTTGTTTTGAAGAGTTGTTGAAGATTGTGTGGGGTGGGTGATGAAGACAACTGTGTTTTTCAACTGTTTCTCTTCACAAAAATCTTTCCTTTTTACACACAAATGCTTATAGGCGAATTTGACAATGAACAGAAGCATTCCACGAGTCTATGCCATCGCGCGAACGCCGCTGACACAGCTGGCACAGCACGCCATTGCCACGCATCCCTCGCAGCCAAACATCCCACAAGTCGTGGCCCTCTTGCCCTCTGAGGAACAGCTCACAGCGTTTCTCAACACCAACTCCACGGTCACTGTGAAGCAGTATGCCTCCAACCGTCTCTTCAACATGTCTTCGGTGCAGCTCATGTCAGCATGTCGTCCTCCTGTCTACGGTGATGGACAGCTGGCGACGATTGACAACTTGCTGCTGGGACTCTCGCACTCTGAGGACTTGAAGCAGATTTTGGAGTACAGACGCTCCTTGGGGCCAGACTCCAATGTGGTGCTGATGAACTCGGACAGAGCAGTTGGTGACAAATTGGTGGAGAAAGTTTGGAACGATAGTAACGAGAGACCGAATGTCTATCAGGCTCTCAGTGATTTAACCGTTTGGGAAGATGGTGATTTCACAGTAAGTACCATGGTGGGTGGTGCTGGCGCTACTACAAAGATTGCCCGTTTGCCTAGGTTCAAAAGCTTGGAGTCGTATGAGTTTGATTTAGAACAATCTGAAGAATCAGAGGACAGCATCTTAGGACTTTTGAGAGAGTCTGGTGTGTTGGGTGTACAGTTTGTAACATATGGGGACTTTGCACTCGCTCAATCTGAACAGATGATTGTTAAGACTGTGATTGGGTCTCTCTCTGCTCTATTTGACTGCACGAATGCACAACTTTTGATGCTGCCCAATTTGACTCCACTCATGGCCAAACATATCTCTGAATGTATCAACATAATCCTTAAATCTGATCCTGTTTTACATCAGATTCCACAGTCTAGAGTTGTGTTGAACAGAGAGAGAATAATGGATGTGATTGTGAGTTTGTTGAAGAGATCTAAAAAGGAGTCTTCTGTGATGAGGAAACCGGTGGATTTGATAAGACGTAATGAGGTGAGGTCTACAGTGGGGTGGTTCGCAGAGAAGGCAATCAGAGAGAAGGTGCCTGGTGGACACAATGTCTTAATGAGCCAGCTGATTACAGCAAAGTTATCTATTAGATAATTTCATGTAAATATATACTAATGTACTTTAAAGATCTACGGCCTCAAGTCTAGCGTCAATAATGACTGCTCTATCTTCATAGAGTTTACCCACAGCTGCTTTGTTGGCATCTTCTGAATCACGCCAACTCAAAAATTCCCCTTCGTCTTTCTTCAACTTTAGTAGGATTCTTTTCAATAACCTGTCAGATATTACCCTATAATAGCCACCTTCAGTGACACCCTCCATGAATGCCTGTAATCTGCCATTGAGATACAAATCACCTTCTTGTGCCACAGCCAGTGCAATCTCAGTCCTAAACGAAATGTCATCTTTGGTCAAAGTGTAATCACCAAGATATTCTTTTTCCTTGAGGAACGCCACCTGTTCTTTGGTCAACAACGCCAAAACTTCACTTGTCACATCGACATCATTCCAGTTGTTCTCAGGCAGACTGAACCCATATTCACACAGTAAGAACTCGTTCCCATGGGCGCCATATGACAAAAACAATTCATCTCCCCCGGAATACGCATCACCAGTGACCACATGGAATCCGGTACGGTCAATCTTCAAAGTACACTGGTCATTGGGGCTGTGGTTAATGAAGTCCACGAATGGTGCCATAGTGAAGTTGGACTCTGTCGTTCCTGGATGAGGGAGGGCCATGTACAGACAACGTGAGTTCACAGAAATCCATGCTAATAGAAATTCAGCCTCTTCTAACTTATTTGATATGGAATATTTGGACAGGAGTGCAGTGACGACTTCTAAGTCATGGTCGAATTTTCGGTGCATTGCTTGGGCATGTTTTAGTGTTGATTGAGGCAAGGTCAGTAGGAGTTCGTTGGTGGAATCAGTGGGAGCTGCAAGCCAGATGAATGGTGAAGTTGTGAAGTCAGATATCTTAGGCAGGACTTCGAGGAAGGGGGTCCACCATGACGACTCTCGCTGTCTTTCCAAACACAGATACATTGCAGTCAACTGGAACGAGTTCAAAAGCAGCAATTCCTCCACCTTCACCTCTTTGTAGAATTCAGTGATGCTGTCTGATACAGTAATGGGCACTTTGATGTGTTTGTATTCTTGTGGTATTGTCTCCTTCTGTGAACAAATGTGAGCCATGATGGTGGTGTAGTTCAGCAGGAAGGAATGTTCAATCTTAATAATCGGCGTGTGTGCGCGGATCTCTTGAGAGGCAAAGAGACCACGGCCACCATATGCGGTGTCCTTGACCTTTACTGTTGGGGAGATGACGCATTTGGAGGCGGAGAGCCATTCATTCAATGTGATCCCCATTACAAAGTGTGAAGCAGGGAAGGAAAGGAAAAGAAAAAAAAAATCAATCATCTCAAAATCAATCATCGCACATCAAAACAATCACTGAAACGCAGAATTCCGCCCATAATGGTGTTAACAAAAAGCACCCAGTACTTGCAAAACCCGTTAGCAACCTCTAACATAGCTTTCATCTCATTCGAATGTGCCCCTCAAACAAGCTATCCAATTTTCTAAACCGCTCCGGCCTTACCACTCCAAGATACCATACCATACATACTCTTTCTCCTTTTCCAAAGCTTGCAAGAAGTTAATCAAATAAGGCTTATCATCCTTAACGATAATATTGGCACCACTGACATCATTTTCCAAGTTCCCGAGCTTTCTACCCTGAATATCTACGATATCATGTTCTCCTTCTTCAATGAGGACTGTCTGTCCACCGGGTTGTCACTAAAGTATTCACCAATCGTCTTGTCTTCAATGTATCTCTTAAACCAATAGCCAACCTTTTGCTATCAATCTATCTAACAGCTCAATTAGGCCACTACTCAATAACACAGGGACCTTCAGCACCAAATCACTTGCATTTCTAGACTACTGTGCTTCAGATTGAGCCTCAGAGAAGCTACAACCAAGAGGATCGGATCCCCCTTTCCAACAATTCTGCAGCTCAATCAATATCAAACCTATTGTAAACCTTGAGCGCCATCTTCTCCGGTAAACGCCTCTCTGAATTGCTCAAATCCTTTGATGAAGTCACATCGGAAATGAATACTAGCAAAATAGAAAGATACCCGGCTGCGATATCCTGATCCTACTTATATTGACGCGCATGGGTTCCCATTCTTCTCCTCAGCCAGTCCTCTAACCAGATCTCTAATGGCTATGCCACCTGGAGACCTTGGATAAAAAGAATTTCCTCTTCTTCACGTCTGATGGTATTCTCAGCCTCCTCTTTTCTCATAATCGAGTTGATGGTGTTACTAGTGATGTTCTTGATGTGTCATCGGAATTCTTCACAAATTTAGGGCTTGTGGTCAAGCTAACGTTATCCTGACCAGCGTCATCAAATGGCAGTTTCAACATCGATCAAATCAAAGTTAGATTTATGAACTTTCTCTTCTGCAGGCCTATCATTATCACCAGACTCAATCCTGTCACTAATTTAATGGAAGGTCTGTTTCCTATGGCCAGTGGTCTTGGCTGACTATTGTCTGGTTGCGTTTCCCACCGAATCTCTACGCCTTTAAGCCTTTGGTGTTCACAGCACTCGCTAAGTTTTCAATCAGATCATTGATATGACGGTAGCTCTTATGAACCCTTTCAGCCCTTTCCTCCCAAAGCAAGATGATAATTCAGGAGGCTAAGCCGCATCCTTCTAAAGCTTTTGCACTTTAGTGATAAAATTATGAAACTTCTCTCTGGAAACAAACTGTGTATAGAGTTTGAGCCCAAGTTTTCCCAATCCACATCAGCTTTCTCACAAGTGCTCAAAAGCTCAAGTACTCTTGTTTGATCTCTTTCCAATTGGCGGACTAACTGGTTTCTGCAATCCTCTACCAAGGTCTCGAAGAATCCCTCACAGAATACCATAGCTCAACATCACCATTTGATATGCCATTACAAAGAATTGTGGAAAAATGTACTTAGTGCAAAGCAGAGGTTCCATGATCGGGGATTGGATTAGCAGAGGGACCCTGGTGAGACAATACACCGTGCTTGAACAAATCAGAATCGTAGTCGATTGAGAATAGTATCAGATAGATGTTACTACGTATTTTCCAATTTTTTTCAAATTGCGTGATCTGTTCTATCTTAGGAAACTTTCTACTGTCTTGCTTCTGCTTTCCGTGAAATGGTCATGATGGGAATTCTCCAGACAATAATCCCGTAAGAAAGAAACATCTACCTCTTCAGGTTTTTCTAGGATCGTTTAAACTATATTCCAATTATTCAACTCCTCACAATAAGAGCTGCTTGTAGGGACGCACCGAATCTCGATAATCTAATCTTTGAAGAATTGCGGTCATCCAGAGCGACGACCGTCTGCCAATTAAGTTTGGAACACCCTGCGAGCTGCTAGCAGCTTGCCAGGTCAGATTTCCTCGAGCTACCCCGATTTGCTCAAATTTCGATTTCATTATAATTTATTCATATGGATAATGGTAGCTGGAAGCCCGGGATTTGCGGTTCGGTGGACAAGTCTGGACTTTGTAAGTGTTTCTTGTTTTTAATTCTAAACTCTAGGGGAGACAACACTTTCTCATGATGCGAGATTTTCATTACCCGGCTTTACCAAAAAATGTCGTTGGTACTGTGTGTAGGAATCCGATTCGACCAATCCCTTCTCCTCTCTATTTTGAGAAGAACCCACTTGCAGGCCCATGTCCAGAAAAGCACTCACAAGGACATACTCGACGGCGTCCGCGTGCACAAAGTTCCACCCAACCGTGCCTACAGCCAACACTTTGCGCCACCTCCACTTCACAGAGCCACTCCCATATGCTCGTGCCCAGCTCATCCAGTCCCAGTTCAGCGGAGCCTTCCTCCAGTTCAAACAGATGGCATCTAAAATTACCCGGAAGCAGAAGGAACTAGAGGCTCAGAACCTCACGACAAACGACTATGAGACCGAGCTGCTCAAAGGTATCCTGCAGATGAAACCATGCCCCACGCTGCTATCCTTCGAGATGAAACCAGTCTTCACTGCAGGAAGAAGAGAGAAAGGCAAACTGACAGAAGACGACATCTCGAGACTAAAGTCGTACACGAGTGGGAAAGAGGGCGCGTATGAGTTTGTACAGACGAACAGAGGTGGCGAGATCACTTTCCATAACCCGGGTCAGCTTGTTGTGTATCCCATCATGGACCTCCAGGACTTTCATCATCTCACCATCAAGTGCTTTGTCTCACATCTCGAAAACTCGATCATCAGCACATTGGATAAGTTCAACGTAAAAGGTATAAAGACTGAGAATACTGGCGTGTGGATCAATAACCATGTCAAGATCAGTTCAATTGGTTTGAATGTGTCACGAAGCGTTACAAGTCATGGCATCTCCATCAATGTGAACAATGAGATCCCCGGAATCAAAGAGCTTGGCTTCAACTTTTGTGGACTCAAAGGTAAGAGACAGACAACCATCTCTCATCAAGTTGGTCACAAAGTGGAGGTTGGAGATGTCGCATCTGAATTTGCAAGACAGTTTGCCAAAGGGTTGGGCATTGAGAGAGTTGAGAGTGTCGATCTCCCAGATTTAGAGATTGAGTAAAGTGAACTTTGTAAATAGAATAGAAAAAAATGCATTTAGAAACTGTATAATATGGTCATCCCTAGCGCCAGGACGCTGATGAAGATGAACGAAAGATGTGCCAAATCGACAACCACTTGTTGGCTGTGGGAATCGTCTTTGTAACTTTGCAATTCGGCAATTCTCTCATCTTGTTGTTTGATCTTCTCATTCAGTAGGCTCAATTCTGATTGATAACCCTGAGTAAGGATCTGCTCATTTCTGTGCAAATCATCAACCTCCTGTTCCTTCTTATCGCCAAAATCTCTAAGCACCTTCACTTGCACCTTGTAATCCAGGTTGGTAGTAGTCAATGCCT
The DNA here is from genome assembly GCA_030569515.1 of Barnettozyma vustinii. NCBI lineage: Eukaryota > Fungi > Ascomycota > Saccharomycetes > Phaffomycetales > Phaffomycetaceae > Barnettozyma > Barnettozyma vustinii. The sequence goes on from JAJMLD010000065.1 coordinate 35,636, forward strand.
TGATTGTCTTCTCCAATTCCGCAACTTTGCTCTCATGCAGACCCAAATGCAGTCTACTTTGTCTCAAATCATTCTCCTTTTGTAAAATAGTGCTTTGTAATTCCTGTACTTTATCCTCCAGCTCTTTAACCTCGGCCTTGCTGTGAGCAACCTCTCCATGTTTCACCAGCGCTCTATCGCGGTTCAAATAAGTCTTGTACTCCTGCAAGAAGCCCTCAATGGACTCCAGTTTCATATTATTCAGCTTTGTGGTGTGTACTTGATCAATCAACATCCTTATCGTAGATATCAATCCAGGACTGGTACCAATGTTGCTGTTTGGAAATCCACCACTTAAATAGTCATGTGTAAGACCGAGCCCAACATCTTCCAAGTCGTTATTCACATCACCAAACATTGCTGCGTCGAAAAGGCTCATCGGCGGAGTGACATTCTCATCAATAACACCTGTCCGTTGATAGTCCTTCTGTACATTATTCAAGACCTTATCAACATCAACTGTCCCATCAATAGGTATACTAAGAAACCCTTCAACTTTACAACTAATCTTCAAATGCTGCTGTTGTTGATGCTGATGCTTCCCGTCGTTGGTAATGTCAATCCCCAACTCAAAGTTGTCACCAACGTGCAACTCCTTCTCCTCCTTAACACTCTCACCGTTAAGAAACGTTCCGTTCGCACTCTTCAGATCCCGAATATAGAGCTTCCCCTCTCTGACTGATAGCTGTGCGTGCTCACGCGATATTACTCGTGAGTCAAAGTATCCATTTCTCGGTGACGGTGCCCTCTGTGTCGTGTTGGGCCTGCCGAGTTTCAATGCTGCTGGGGCTTGGGGAACACTCAACGTCTTTCTTTCAAATGTCCCATTCAATGATACTAATGACACCACAAAGACAAACTTCTCACGAGAAAACTGTCGATACTGTTCAGTGATGCTATCTGATGCTGTTGTCAGTTTCGGTGAGGCCTCATGTGATGCTAAAACAGGTTTCGAAATGATGATCTGTGGTGGCATTTCATGAGTTTGAGGAGAACCCTGGTTGTTGTAGACTTTGGAGTTTGATCGAGCACGTCCTTTGGGCTGCTGCTGCTGCTGCTGTTGTTGTTGTTGCTGTTGTTGTTGTTGTTGTTGTTGTGACTTTTCCAGGTAGATGTCCAGTCTGTGTGTCTCTGGCGGTGGAGGCAACCTGAAGGGTGAGGATTGTTGGTCAATTTCCATTGCGAGCTGTGTAGATAACAAACTTGGATTCTCTCTTGTTGTAAGTTAACTCAGACCCTCAGAAATGCCAGAAGCGGAGTTCCCAGTGCCCAGTGTTTCCAAATAAAGGGGCAAACTGAAGAACTTTGCCGCTGATATGATTTGTGCTGATTTTGGCTTTGTTTTGTTTTTGGAAAAGCTGTCAAGGTCAAAATATTTCGCGAAATCTACAGTTGTGGGCAAGGTAAATTTTCAAGTAACAAATTTATAAGCTGGTTGAGGCATTAGAACTCGATCTTCATAAACCCCAACCCACTATGTCCAGAGTAGGTACTCTCGTCCTAGGTCCAGCTGGTGCTGGAAAATCTACCTTCTGCAATGCCATGGTCTCCTATCTCCAATCCATTGGGCGTCGTGCTCATATTGTCAACCTAGATCCAGCTGCGGAACCTAACGAGTATGAGTTCACCATCGACATCAGAGATTTAATCTCCCTTCAAGATGTAATGGAAGAACTTGAACTTGGTCCTAACGGTGGACTGGTCTACTGCTTTGAATATCTCCTTCAAAACTTAGACTGGCTGGATGAAGAGATCGGTGAGTACAACGACGAATACCTCATCTTTGATTGTCCTGGCCAGATTGAACTCTACACACATATTCCTGTCCTACCAACAATTGTGAAGCATCTACAGCAACAGCTCAATTTCAACTTGTGTGCCACATATCTATTAGAGGCTCCATTCGTTATTGACCAGTCAAAGTTCTTCTCTGGTGCTCTGTCAGCCATGTCAGCCATGATCCTGCTGGAGCTTCCTCACATTAACATTCTTTCAAAACTAGACTTGATCAAAGATGAGTATTCCAAGAAAAGATTGAAAAAGTTTTTGAACCCAGACCCATTGTTATTGGTCAATGATGTTAACAACGAAACAAACCCAAAGTTTGCCAGATTGAATGAATCCATCGCCCATCTGGTGGATGACTTTGGTATGGTACAATTCCTTCCTCTCGAGGCACAAAACACAGATAGCATAGCAACCATCTTGAGTTATATTGATGATGTCACACAGTGGGCTGAAGCTCAGGAACCAAAAGAACCTCATGAGGATGTGGAGTATAATGAAGATGATTAGTTAATTTTAGGTACCACATTTGATAGAGGTACTCTTCTGTTCGTTTAACTTTGTAACTAAATCTTCAAGTCTTGATTGGATCATAACATCCTGTTCTTTCTTGACTCTAATGCTTGGCTTTTTCACTCTCGTTCTATCTTCTGTTGTTCCTTTCTTCCCCTTTTTCTTATTCTTCAACTGCTGGTCATAGTTTTCCACTATACTTCCAACGTCTTGGCAGTCGCCAGTGACAATAAGGTCAATGTTCTCAACATAATCAACTATGCTCATAGAAGGCTCATCTCTGTTGATCCAAATTACACAACCCTTAGATGCTTGAACGGACTTTGCCAACTCTTTGACCAATCTTCTAACCCCAGGAATCTTCAAAGAGGTTCCCGCAATCACCAAACAATCAGGCTTCGATTTCAAATCAGATGCTGAGATATTGCCAATCTGCTCACCATCTGGGTGGAACTCATTGTAGAGAACGATTCTTGGTCTGAGACAACCAACGCCTTGAGATCTCTTGTTAGACATCCTTCTAATCTCATCAAGCTCAATACATTCTGGGCATGCCGGCGTCTCATCTCCTTGGAACCAATCTGGCTTAATTTCAGCATTCCAGCGGCATTTGGAACAGTACATGTACTTGATGGTTCCATGTAGTTGAATGGTTGGAGGGTAAGGTGGGGACTGTTTAATTGGAACCATAGTTCCCAAGTTGGGTAGCTTTGACTCCAAACAGTCAATATTCTGAGTATAATGTCTCAATAATCTCCCTTGCTCAGAAATGCTATCCATCAATCTATGGAAATCTGTTGGTTCTGATTCATTGGTCATAGTATGGAGCAGGTTCACCATTGTGTGGAATTTCGCTGTAGATTCAGGGTCTGCGTAGACACTACTGTCAAACAACGCTCTACCATTCGACCCAGCACTTGTAGCGGACTTCAAGCCTTGGAATAGACCGTTTGATGATCTAAAATCAGGAATACCAGACGCAACAGAGATACCTGCTCCAGTGACGAAGGTCACTCTTTTGGAGTACTTCAAGGCATAGTGAAGAAAACTGACATCCTCGTTGTCGATATCATCGTCTTGATCAAGTATCGGTACATCTGCATCGTAAGTAGTAGTATTGATGACAGTGCCATTTGCAGGTCTATACTTAAGCTTGGGTTTTCTCTTCAATGATTTCTTTGTCTGTGAGGAGGAAATGTTCTCCTTGAGGTCAGAATCTGAGACAGGTGTCTCCTCCTCCACACACACTTGTGATGATGGTGGGGTTAGTAAGTAACTGTCACTCATTATTGGCTTTAATCTGGCGGAGGTGTAAAGTTCAAAAGTTCTAGATAATTTCGAAAGTCCCCAAAGTTAGAACCTGCATGGATTTTTTGAAGACGCAAAAAAGGCACAAAATGTTTTTAATTTTCCTAATGAGGAAACTCTCCCAGAAACAGAAAATTGCTAACATCATGTAAACGTGACATCACGTGCTGTGTTTTCTCGGAACTCTACAGGCGGCCTCGGATCTCTGACAAGTAGCGCTCTTCAAATCATCAAAATTTGTAAACGCGATTTGAAGGCACAAGCTGTGAAGATCAACATTTCACATACTCAAACAATGGTACAGATCAGCGAAGTCAAGGACCAAAACAGCAGAGACTCACGTACTGCTGCTCACACCCACATCAAGGGTTTGGGCTTAGACCAACGCGGGATAGCCAGAACAATTGACAATGGTTTTGTTGGCCAAACTGAAGCCAGAGAAGCAGCTGGTGTCATTGTGGACTTGATTAAGGCTAAGAAAATGAGTGGTAAGGCTATCCTTCTTGCAGGTGGTCCAGCTACTGGTAAGACTGCCATTGCCTTGGCTATTTCGCAAGAGCTAGGTCCAAAGGTGCCATTTGTTCCCATTGTCGGTTCTGAGTTGTATTCTGTCGAAGTGAAGAAGACTGAGGCGTTGATGGAAAACTTTAGAAGATCCATTGGCCTTAGAATCAAGGAGACTAAAGAGGTGTATGAAGGTGAAGTTACGGAGCTGACTCCAGAAGAGAGCGAGAACCCATTGGGTGGTTATGGTAAAACCATTTCCCATGTTATTGTGGGTTTGAAGTCTGCTAAGGGTACCAAGACTCTAAGACTAGATCCAAGCATTTATGAGAGTATCCAGAAGGAAAAGGTCACTGTTGGTGATGTTATCTACATTGAGTCCAATACTGGCTCTGTGAAGAGGGTTGGTAGATCCGATGCTTACGCCACTGAATTTGACTTAGAAGCTGAGGAGTATGTTCCATTGCCAAAGGGTGATGTTCATAAAAAGAAGGAGATTGTCCAAGATATCACACTTCATGACCTGGATGTTGCCAATGCTAAGCCACAAGGTGGTCAGGACGTCCTTTCAATGATGGGACAACTGCTAAAACCAAGAAAGACTGAGATTACCGAGAAGTTGAGACACGAAGTTAACAAGGTTGTGCAGAAATACATTGATCAAGGTGTTGCAGAACTTGTCCCAGGTGTATTGTTTATTGATGAGGTGAATATGTTGGATATTGAGATCTTCACATACTTGAACAGGGCACTAGAGGCATCTATTGCACCAATTGTTGTTTTAGCATCCAACAGAGGTTTGACCACAGTGAGAGGTACCGAGGACACTAAGTCTCCTCATGGTGTCCCTGCTGATCTTATTGACAGACTTTTGATTGTCAGAACTCTACCATATTCCACTGAAGAAATCAAGGTTATCGTGGAGAAGAGAGCCAAGATTGAGAACCTGCCAATTACTGAAGAAGCCTTGAATAAACTTGCACAAGAAGGTTCAAAGACCTCTTTACGTTATGCTCTACAGCTTCTCGCCCCAGCGGGTGTCCTTGCAAAGACTTTCAATCATATTGAGATTCAACTGAGTGATATTGAGGAAGCTCAAGATCTATTCCTAGATGCTAAGAGAAGTACAAAGATCTTGCAAGACAACTCAGCTGGTTTCCTTTGAATGTGCAAAATGAATTAATTGTATAATAGAAAAGAACAAAATTTCAAATAGGCTATGCTATGTACTATTATTCACTTTGATATCTCCGTCAAGAAATCGGTTGGAGAGTAGATTTGGGTACTTCCATAGGTGACCCTCAAGTGCCCTTGATTAGCAGATTGCTGGGACCACTCTTGCAAGTTCTGGTACTCCAAATAGTTACCACCACCAACAACGAACACGACAGATTCCAAGTAGGCTTGTCTTTTTGGCTGTTTGGAGTGTGACCCTCTAGTGTTCTTTGGGTCAAAGTACAGATAATCATCTGTCAATTTGAGTCTATCCTCTGTAGAGTTACTTGGGTCCATCAAAGTTTCCACAATGTTGGTAATTGGCATTGCCTTTTTCTCAGGAAGGAGTCTCTTGATACCAGAAATCAAAGAGCCAACACCTTCAGTGATCTTACCATCAGCCAAGTTGTACAGCTTTGATGATAAACTTGAGAAGAGTGCAGACGAGCCTTCGATATGGCCATTGGAAGAGTCGCTCTTTGTATACGAGTTCAAAATGGTAGCAGAATCCTTCAATCTCAAGCTCTCCTTTGCCTTTTTGACGTGGTTGAAAGGTGTCATGTCAAACCCCTCCACACGGTTGAAAATTGCTTCAACTTCACGCACATACTCAGCAGAAAGATCAGTGGTCAGATAAAGAACAATGAACGTTCTCAGTTTGTCTTCCAGATTAGCAGTGTTGCCATCAGTTTTCAATACTTCTAAGAACTGAGCTCTTGTCTTTGGGTCAGACAAAGATTGCTCGATCTCAAAGAATGAGTCCAAGCCCTTGGACTTCAGCTCGTTCAGAAGTTGAAGCAAGATGTTCATATGCATATCAATGATGGCCTTACGGGCTGTCAATTCTGGCAGTTGATTCACAGTTTTCTGTAAAGTGTCATCTTTCTTACCATCCAAATCGTCAAAGCCTTGTTGGCCCCTTGTAAGTTCAGCAGCTCTCTCTTTGTAGTTGTTCAATTCTGTATCAGCACTATCAACAGCATCTGGGAATGGTAATTGTGCATTCTTCAACCAGAAGAAGTCCTTTGGATCCAAATCGTACGTCTTTTTGGTCTTCTTACCATCCTCTTGAGTTTCAATACTTATAGTGTTTCTCTCGAGCTTAAAAACATCTGCAACCAGACACTGATAAATCCAAGAGTGAGCAAACATTGCAGCTAGGTCAACATTACGGTCAAGCAAGACCAGGACCAATCTTTGGGAAAAATCATTGGCACTGGAAACACCCGAAGATTTAGTACTAATCACATAGTCTCTCAACCTCTCATCCAGCTTCTTGGCAACAATTTCCGCAGCACCACCAGCTTGTGAACGTATTATAGGAATTTGATCCAATGTGATGATTGCATTGTACAAACCATCAGCAATTCTTTCCACAATTTGGTGGATCTGTTCCTCAGTAGTTTGTGGGCTGTTGAATCGTGAATAAACAGATGGAACATCTAATGAGAACATACTGGGCTCAGTCACGACATAGTTCAGGTATTGGTCATAGACTTGCATAACATTATGTGCCTTTCCAGTAGCAGCAACTGATTTGGCCAATTGCTCCAGTAAGTCCCATGACAACGTCGATGTAAAGTTGAGGTAAAAGCTGGAGTACTTGTCATCCTTAACATCCTGAGCAATTTTCAGAATATTTTCTTCAGTTGGCTCAACAAAATAGATGGCTGGCACATCAGGCAGGGGGGATCTGCTGGTTTGAATCATAGTGTGTGTAGTGATACCAGACTTCAGCAGGTCGTTGACTCTCAACACTGAAGAGATAATGGATGTGGATTTGGAATCGAGCACAAGAACTTTCCATATTATCTCCTCATCATTTTGACTAGCCGTGAGATCAGCATTCTGGGAGCTTAGATTTAAATGCAGCATCTTCTCAAGAGCAGCTGTTAAATATTAGTATCAGAGGACACGGTGTTAACCAGAACACAGTACGTACCAATCTGCTTGTCTCTCAATGAGAGTGGTTCTTCAAGAGACATTGCGAATCAATAATGCCAGATCCAGATCAATCAGAATAAAAGAAAACTTGAAGCTGCTTATTCGTATCCTTAAAACTCTGTTGGGTATGTCATTCTCTTTTACTGTGTATTGTTTGTTTCCATTTCAAAACACGACTGACCGGATTTCGCTCAACTCGGTCGAGAATCACATGATAATTACTTTCATCACGTGATTGTTGTGTACTACCCCCTTTTTAAAACCCTTAAAACCAAATAATGCATACTTCATGTCCTTCAGAACCGAGAAATCTACAAGCGGGCACGATTAGAGATACCCATTCCAATGCAACTAACAGGTTACAGTGTCTACTGACTCTACTGGAGTCTGGAATCTGGCTTCTGGAAACGAATAGATCTCTACAAGTCTCACAATTTTCAAGTGGCCCAAGCTGTTCATTCAGTCTGATCTTGACTTCTATCTACCCTACATCGAAGAGTTTGTTGCACACCTCACTAATTTGACCAAGGGATGTATTATAGGCTCGCTGCTCCCAGAAGATTGCATGACAACTGACGAGCTAGTTATTATTTTTGGCTTAGATTTAAGGGATCTAGAGAGATTGTATAACTTTAGATTAACAATCTGTAGACGTCTTCTAGCTCTAGATTTACAGAACTAGCTACAACCCACCCTATCGAAACCCTAGAGATGCGGAATTTCAAGGCCAAGTCATCGAAGAACTTGAAAAGAAACTACATAATCAGAACAAACATGTGGTGAGCGCAGTCCCTCCGATTGTACCTTGATCTATAGACCGGTACTCTTGAGCTCAATTCATACTCCGCATCAGTTTGACCCATGAGAGCAACTTAACAGAAGTTTTGTTTCCTGTGCATATACTGACTGGCCGAAGTTTGTGTCCACCAACGCAAAAGAGTGGCCCATCAGTGGTGGAATAACTGTGCAGGAAGTTAAACTATACTTATTGGAACTAAAGAAAGAAGAAAGTAGGGAACCTAGCTACTTCACAATAAATCAAAAATAATCATTCGGTGCTTGTAGGAATGCTAGCGGGTTCTAGGTCGGCATCGCTTGCATTTGTCAAAAACTGAGTCTAGTACCCAGTCCAAAAATTCAAGAGCGAAGGGTCATTGAGAGAGACCTCTTATCCTGATTCTGGGTTTAGAAGATTAGGCTTATTGAAATATGATTCTCCATACTTTGAACTAGAGAATCAGGGATTGAAATAAGATATGCGCGAATGTACAGTTAAAATGAACTGTTCAAACAAACACTATCATTTCAACCATAACACATTTCAACCTCTTCCAACACTTCCATGAGCACGTTCACGATGGGTCTGTCCAATACACACTTCCCAAACCTCATCACTGGGATCCTCACTTTTTCTTTCCCACATGTATCATACACAATTATCACATCAAGAGGATAAACACCACCGCCCATTGGATCAAGCACATTCAAATCCTTGGAAATTCTTGAGCAGCTCACAACTGGGAAGCTATGAGAGTTTGAATGTACGTTGGCCGATACACCAATTATCTGGACATTAAACTTCCTCTGAAAGCCATCAATAGATTTGTTGATTGGGATGAGGTAATTGTCAATGACACCAAAGAAAATGACAACTAGTGGCTTCTGCGGTTCCGGTGTGACTTTTGTAAATGTCTTTATGGTAGAATGTGGTTGAAATACTTCAAGAAGAGAACCTTGTGTAGCCTGAGCGAAGTCGTGCTGTTGAAGTGTCGTCACCTGTTTGGGCTTCTTGATGATAATGAAGTCCTCGGGTTCAGAATACTCAGGCGAGGGGAGACATTCGAAGCTGTATGTGCGTTTCATAGGTACGTTGAACTGTTTCCTTGTTATCAACTCCTTGAATCTGTTTAGTTGAAGTTCTCTTCTTAAACTTGATCTCAACCTGCCAACCTTTCCCAGTGAACAAAATGACTCGTGTGACGTTTCTCCTCTTTCCTTTCGGGGTTTCTCCAAATCAACAAATTCCCCAATCCAGAAAGAAGATGATGAGATAAACCAGGTTTTCTAGATGTACTTTGATAATATTCCAACGGAGACTCACTTGAACGCCAACCTGACACGCTCTATAAAAATCTTAAACCAGTTCGTGTGTTTTTCGTGTGTTGCACAGCGTGCGTCAAATTGCGCAATTTTGTGGTGGGGAGGAAGGATTGATTTGTTTACATTTTGCCCATTTGGGGTTAAATTAATAGTGCTTCTTTGGGAAAAAGAAGCTCGATCAATTTAATCAATCAATCTCTCTCTTGTGCTTGTTCCCCTCTGAAGCTAAAAATGACTAAGCTAAGTAAGAATGAACGTTTTAGATCATAGTTATTGTAATGGCTTTGTGTATTATGCATTATTGCAGCTTCAGGGTATCCAAACTACACAGTTCGCATCTCTACTGTGAGCATGCCTCTACTGACCTGGTGGTCCTTGTGGACCTGGGCCGTCACCCTTTAGTGAGGAACGACCAGCCTTTAACAGCTCATCACATAGCAGCAAGTTGCTGGCGATGCCGACAGCAGATGTAATTGCATTTCTCAGCACTCTGAAGGAGTCCCATATACCCTCAATAGTTGGATCACAAGAGTCACCGGAGTTCAAATCAATTCCGATGATGTGGCCATCTTCCAACTCATCCTGGCATGCAGACACCACATCTAGGGCATCATAACCTGAATTTTTAACCAAGGTCTTTGGGACGATTAATAGAGCTTCGGAAAAGGCCTGGATACCCGTCTTAGTCTTACCCTTGGACAAAAGTGTCAAATTCTTGTTCAGTAGATCATTAGCAGCAATGAAGAAGGCACCGGCACCAGGAACAACACTTTGGTCTCTGATAACATTGGCAACAGCTCTCAAACCATCTCTGACGGCATCCTTCGTTTGGTTAATTGCATGGTTAGTGGCACCCTTGACCAAAATAGTCACAGACTTTGGGTCCTTATTCTCAGTGACGTAGGTGAACTTCTCCTCGCCAATAGTCTCCTCGTAGACAAGGCCAGAGTAGCCGAGAATGGCTGGAGTCAAATCATCAACGGAATTTTGGGCCTCACCGCCAGTCACTAGTTGCAATCTCTCCATGTTACGTCTCTTTGCTCTTCTTAGAGCCAAGATGTTGTGCTTAGCTAGAATATCAAGAGACATTGGATCAATACCCTTTTGGTTTATAATGACAAACCCCTTGTCTGAATCCAACCCGCAAACCTCGTTTTTCAAGTCAATGATCTTCTTCAACTTCTCATCAACAAACTTTCTTTCACTCTGAACAAGCTTGTCTCTCTGCTCAGCAGAGCTGTAAAAAAAGGATGAGTTTACTTCAGTCTTTTCGTACTCCAATGAGACATTCAGGATCAAAATATGGGCATTAGGCACATGCTTTGGCATGTCTGGGTGTCTGGCACCATGATCCAAAACCAAACCTTTCACAAACTGGGTATTCTTTGGAGACTCATGTTGCATAGACATGATTTCAACCATGTGCAGGTCCAGTGAGTCCCCATTCTGGAGATTCAAGACGGCATCAGTGACAATTGGGACCAGAACTTCACAAACTTCACTGTTCACCTTAGTGGAAAGGGATGATCTAGCAACTTGCAACAACAACTCACGATCCAATGTCTCGCCCTTTTTCTCAATTTTGAACTCATCAAGGAATTTCAAAGTGGTCCTTCTCGCAATCTCGAACCCGTCTGTTATGATTCTTGGATGGACACCTTCAGAGATGAATCTCTCAGCCTGCTTCAAAAACTCACCAACAAGCATAACAACTGTGGTTGTACCGTCACCTGTAATCTCATCTTGAGCCGATGCAGCACGAGCAATCATCACAGCTGTCGGGTTCTGAATCTGCATCTCGCTGAGAAGGACCTTACCGTCCTTTGTAAGCTTGATGTTACCAGCACCATCAACGAGCATCTTCAAGGTACCCTTTGGGCCAAGGTTGGTCTCTAAAACCTGTTGGAGACCTTGAGCAGCAGCGGTGTTAACCTGCAGGGCTGCAGCACGTCTTAGTGACTCTGCCTTTGGGTTTAGCAATTGCAAAGAGGATGACATTGTGTGCTGTTTAAACGAAGGCGTAAGATGTGTAACGAATTTGATTTTGGCAACTGGTTATTTTTTTTTTTCAATGGTTTCGCGTTTCTTGCTCAAGATGCTGTTACCCGGCTTGGTAGGGCCACTACCGTGATCAGTGTCTATACTACTCAACTTATAAGTGCACTTCTTGCTAATGATGTTTGAGTTTATTTACCTCTTGTGGTAGTTATCAACAACCCACTCGAATAACTTATACGCCAGAGTTTTATCATTTGGAACACCCCATTTGATTCCCTCTTTGATAACAGTCAGGTTCTCATCCTCAACACCTTCTTTAACAATCTCGCTCGTCAAGTCTAAATCAACCCACACGGCCTCTTCCAATTCCATATCGTGGCTCAAATCCCACTCCTCGCTCTCCACTGTTGCGACACACCCAATCATAATATTGACAGGGTATGGCCACGGCTGACTGCGCACTATCTGAACATTGGAAACAGTGAGTCCAGCTTCTTCCCATACTTCTCTCGCCACTGCTGCCTCAATGGTCTCACCTGGTTCAATGAAGCCTGCAATGTGTGTGTACATTCCCTGAGGGAACTTGGACAGACGTGTAAAGAGCACTTTCGAATGATTTTGGTTCAAGACACAAGTGATGAGAACAGGATCGAGACGAGGAAATGATGCATTGGAAACAGGAGCAGCTTTCACTGGACACGAAGACTCCTCGGTGGATGAAGAACATAGGAGCTCAGATCCAGCATTGATTGGTATTGTGTGTGCACCACAACCTTTACAATGTCTTGTAGAGGATAGCCAGTCAAGGTACATTTTTCCTTGTGCAAATACATTACTCTCATAGTAATCCAGATGTTGATTCACCAACTCCCTCGTCTCCAGGGCCTTGATATCAGGAGTCTTGTAAATCCGCTCACGGAATGATGTGTGTTTGGAGATCTCAATTGCAAAAAATGGAACACCAGTGTAATCCTTGTGCCTGAATGGGGAGAAATGACGCTGGTCAAGACCGAGGAAGTGAATCAGTGGCAGCTTGTTCAGATCTGAAGATTTCTTCTCGTTGAGCTCAGCCCATTCGTCCAATATGGCTCTGTTATAATGACCCATAGTCTCGTAGTTGAGTGTATAAAGTCTGTTCTGCTTGATATCGATGACAGGGGCCAGATTGTCCAGGAAGATGTAGTTGGCGTGAGGGGATGTGATCGCCTTGGAGATGAAGCTCGGATCAGTGCGCAGAAACGAGTGGCGATTCAGCGACGGTGTGCCAAAGTATATGTCCCTCACTGTGCTCAGATACCGCCTGAGAAAGAACTGGCGCATCATCTTCGACATTCAGAATGTGTGTGGTCAGTGAAGACTACAGATCTGGTTATACATGGGGAGTTCTTTCTAAATAGCTGGGTGTCCAGTGTGGAGATCGGCAGGGTAATCGTTCCCGGACCGGAGTTTAGTCACATACTGCGGGATCTTTACTAAAGAAAGATTGTTGTTGTATCTACAAAAACAATGTGTCAAAATAGAGAATTGATCTAAGCAGTTCTATTTACAATCACGCAGTTCTCTCTCTTTTAGCTCCTGGACTATCACCCAGTCTCTTACTCAACACCTCGACACCAGTCTCAGTAACCATTAACTCGTGCTCAAATTGTGCACTCAAGCTACCGTCTGCCGTGACAACAGTCCAGTCATCTGGCCACTGAACGTCTTTCCAGCCACCACTATTGATCATTGGCTCAATGGTAAACACCATACCTGGTTTCATGATACCGGGGGTCTTGTTGCCAGCGTAATGAGGGATGGATGGGGCACAGTGGAACAAATCGCCAATACCGTGGCCACAGTAACTTCTAACCACTGAACAGTTCTTGGATTTGGCATGCTTCTCGATAATATCACCGAGTGAACGGAAGGCAACACCTGGCTTGCAAGCAGCAATCGCCAGGTCCAAACACTCTCTGGCGGTCTCCACGACATTGATAGCCTCAGCAGATGGTTTGCCAACGTAGTAAGTCTCATTCATGTCAGCATGGACGCCGTCATAGTGCAAGGAGATATCCAAGTTGATGATATCGCCATTTTGTAAAGGTCTCTTATCAGGGACACCGTGGCAAATCACCTCGTTGATGGATGTGCACAGAGACTTGGTGAAGTTGTAATAGTTGAGAGTCGAAGGGTAACAGCCACGCTTGATGGTTTCGTCATGCACAACTTGGTCAATCTCCTCTGTGGTGACACCAACCTTGACAAGACGGGCACCGGCATCTAGCACTTCTCGGGCAAAACGGGCAGCGGTCTTGATCTTGGCCAATGTTTCAGCATCATAGACTGGGATTCTGGTTGATAGGTCTCTTTTCTGTTCAGAGATTGGCTGGCCGGCACGGTAATAGTCAGTCTTGATGATGTTGTCAGGCACCTCGCGGCGTGGTGCGAGCGGATATGCTGGTCTTAAGGACCCAGTGTATGGATAGTCTGGGAACGGGTCGTATGTTTCAACGCCGGTCTTGACGTGGATGGCCTTGTGGAGGCCCCAAGCACGCTTGAAGCAGGTCTGGTTGCAGAAAGTTGACGTGAGTCCTTGCTTGAGACACAAGGGACATTTGAGGGAAGAGGTGGTGTCCTTGCCGCAGTCTGGAGCGGAACACATAACGGTGGAGGTAGTCATTTTGACGTCTCTATTGCCCTTACTTGATGTACCTGGGAGTTTTGTTAATTGTTTGAAAGTTTTTTTTTTCTTTTCTTTTCCATGATCACGACTTGGAGGTGTGAGAAAAAATGAGCAAAGGACATTGTAAGCAACCTATCGGTTTTTTGAGCCTTCAGTTAAGCTGGACGTAATCTCACTCTGCTTTACTGGGGGTTGTATTAACAAGTTTTGTTGCACCAGCACAAGGTGTTTTTTGATCACAATGGGGTTGACGATGTTATCAGACGGGAGAGGAAACAAGACCTATTATTTATCTGAGGTCCGTTTCACAGGCGTGCTAAGAAGTTTCTTCTTGCCCATCCCTGAAACAATTGATCCCAGACCCAGTTTCAACCACCAGTATGAAGTCTGTGTGATTCGTAATAATGTGTGAATGGATACGTTCAGTCAATCCCCTGGTTGACTACATGAAGTGTATGATATTTCATGAAGAAATGGTAGACTGCAGACACTGATTTGATCCAAAGACTCATTCCAATTCGTCCTCAGCTGTGAGTCAATGTTCCTAGCGGCGGGGAATTTCTGTTCAAATCATGAAGACCTGGTCTTGTGTCTACTGGTGTGACTTACGGAGCATATCGCTGCTAGTAGCAACTATAAAATAGAGATTGTTAAAGTATAACTAATTTCAAAACACACATTCAAATCGAAGAATCTTAATTTATTTTCAAATTCTGATCAACTGTTAAGTGTCTAACTCGTCACGTACGCTCTCTCGCTTTTGTATTAAGGTCCATGTACAACCTGATGACCTAACTAGGACGGCTCCGGTGGAAAGTTTACACGGCTCAGTGTCCATCTCACCTAGTCAAAATATAGTGTGGTGTCAGTGAGCACACCACACTACGGGGATGTGTTTTTCGTATGCCATCCATGTACACTCTGCAGCACCCGTGTATGAACAGACGTTGTCATAATGGAAGTGAAAGTAGATTCTCTACACAATATATCAATGCCAGCATTTTCTATTTCAACTGCTCAGGTCCAAAACTCATGGGCAAGAGTTCTTCCAAAGTCTTCATCACATGTGTCCCGTCTTTCTTAAACATCAATACTTCCACATCTTTCCCAAACTCCCTAATACTCTGTCTGCAAATCCCGCAGGGCGTAATCACCTCGTCTTCCAAATCACTAGCGACCCCAATTGCCCTGAACTTGCGATGTCCTGACATCATCGCAACACCAATCGCAGTGCGTTCAGCACACATAGTTGCACCATATGAGGCATTCTCAACATTGGCACCCTGGATCAGAGAGCCGTCGTGTGTGAGGATGCAACAACCGACACGGAAATGGGAGTATGGCGAGTACGAAAGGTCCAAGGCAGCGAAAGCCTGGGTTTTCAGTGAGTCGATTTCAGCATCTTTGAGTGTCGAGGTCATTTGGACAATGTTTCTAGTTGATGGCAGTTAGCAGAGTGATTTCAAAGAGAAGAAATGGCCATCCTGATTCATCATGGACTCGGAGTTCCAATCAGCATGAGTTCCGGCTACTTTATCAACAACGTACCCTCGGAACTTCAGACTTCCAAACTCAACGCCGCCATCGCACTTCCACCAATCGAGATCATGCCAACTCCAATTAGGGTATCAAAATAACAGTAATTTCATGCAATGGCTGACCCGTATGGCATGATCAACACACAGGTGGATCCCAACGAGGACACTGAATGGAATGACATTTTGCGTGCGAAGGGCATCATTCCGGAACGTCCAGAATCACCAACTGCACAACTGGAGGAGGCACTTTCGGAGGCAGTGGTGAAGCAATGGGAGAACAGACTGGAAGGTAAAGATCTGGATGAACTGGAGGAACTCGAAGGTGAAGAGGATGAGGAGTTCCTGGAAGAATACAAGCAAAGGAGACTGCGTGAGATGGCTGAGTTGCAAAAAGCGGCAAAGTTTGGTCGGGTGTATCCCATCACAAAGCCAGAATACCAGAAGGAGATTACGGAGACGTCAAATGATGGAACATTTGTTTTTGTACATATGTCATTGCAAAGTGCTCTTCAGTCTAGGTTGTTGTCAACGTTACTCGTTCAGGTGGCGGAGAAGTTTCCTGAGGTGAAGTTTGTTGAGATCCCAGCTTCGAGAGCAGTCGAGAATTATCCTGAGGCAAATTGTCCAACAATCTTAATTTATTATAAAGGGGATGTGGTAAAACAGTACATCACATTGACACAGCTCGGTGGTAATGCTACAATGATCAAGGACTTGGAAAAAGTCCTTGTTACTGTGGAGGCAGTCAAGGATAATGACAAGAGATTGATTGTTAACCAAGAGGATGAGGATTTGGAAGAAGAACGGAGATTGAGATTCATGAAGAAGAGCATCAGGGGTAGGAATGACCACCTTGATGACGATGATGACTTTTTTGACTAATACCCACAATAAATGCAATATGAGCTCTTTAGAACCGTCTAGTATAATTGCTTTATCCACCTCACCAGACCTCCGACACACTCGCCGTCATCATCACCAAAAGTGTACCCCTTCTCATGGACAATCTCTGTAACATCGTCCGCAAATTCAGTCACTCTTCTGCTGGCATTCATCTCCACATGGTCGTCATTCTCAGCGTAGACATTCAAAAATGGTAACAGTATGTGATTGAAGTAGACATCAACCTGTTCATTGCCTGGTTGGGAATACAGATATCCACCAAAGCTGACACCAAACTTCAAACTAGGCATCACTGTCAAATAATTAGCAGAAAGTAACGTCGCAAGGCTCCCACCCTGTGATAATCCAATGCATCCAATGACGGAATGATCATGGTAGTACCTGTGACTAAGCAAGTCAAGGGCCTCCTTGGGGCTTGGGTTCTCTGGGCTCCACCAGGCAAAGAGCTGCTCCACTGTATCCTGCTCACTAGGCCAGTGACTGCCCCTTAAGGGTAACTGAAATGGGCCCTGGAGGTACTCTATTGTGAAGCCCTGTCTCTCGAGCTTGGTGCGCATGTTGTACGTTTGACCATAAGCAATCTTAGGTGATGAGGCAAAATCGTGGAATATAAGGATGTTGGGCATTATAATTTATTATATCTGATAATCTGAATATTAAATAATCACTTTTTCACTAGAGACCAATGACCATTGTATGGGAATTCATTATCTTTTATATAGTCAATAACTAAATGCATTGCTAAACAGTTATGTGTCAAACAATTAAATTGAAAAAAAAAAAAAAAAAAAAAAAAGGGGGGGGAGCGCGCGGGGTTGTTGTGCACATGACATGAGTATAAATTCTTGTCCGCAGTGACTACCACCAACACTTTGTGATTGGGGCCACATACTGTATACACACGAACGATGAGATTTGCATTGTGTTTATGGTGCCACTGCCGGTCCGACCTTTTGATTCACCCATTGTATCAAGTGATCAACACTAGCTACATCGTCAGCAAAGACATGGCCACCAGTGTGTCTGTATGTCTCACCACCAATCACCCACTTGTCATGAAATTGCAATGAAACTTCAGGCAACACAACCTTGTCATCTTCACCGACAACGGTCAGAAATGGTACGCTAATTTTCCCGTCGTACACGTCATCATCGTAAATTTCCTCCCTTGGTGTTGGGAACTGGAATCCACCATAACTCACAGCAAACTTCAAAGATGGAACGACTCTTTTGTAGTTAGCACTGACAATGCCTGTGAATGATCCACCTTGACTCAAGCCAATGATACCAACAACCTCCTCGCCTTGTTCCTGGGCCTCTTTGACAGCTTGTGTCACAACAGACTCGTACAGTTCCCTTGGGGAAGAGTAGTCAAACCTCCACCAAGAGAAGAGATCATTTTTGGTGATGTCATGAACAGGTGGGAATGGAAAGTCCTCCAGTCTCAGCTTAATTGGAGCCAGGATGTACTTCACGGTAAAGCCATTCTCAATAAAGGCTTTGCGGATGTTGTTGGTTTGGATGGTTTCAGCAATGTTGGCATTAGAGCCGAAACCATGGGCTATTAGGATGGTTGGCATGTTGACTGCGAGTCACTGTTTTTCTGGATGATGTAGCTGTTGGGCCCTGTGAAAGATCTTTGTGTTTTATAAAGGGAGGAAGGTCTAAAATGTCGCCTTTTTTGGAAGTGTGGCGTGTATGTCCGTGGTACTTTCCAAAACAATGTTTGGTTAGGGTGCACTAGTTCTTCGCCATAGTTACCCCAAAGATCCATGAGATTTACCCCTACACTAGAGATTTCTATTGTGTTTTGTTTGGCGATCAAAAACCAAGTTCGACCTATGCTATGTGGCTGCTCTATATTTCGTTGTGCTAGTATAGAAATCATGCCAACTGCTTCTTTATCCAATCAATGACGAACTTCACATCCTTCTTATCTTCAGCAAACACATGAGCCCCGTCGTGTCTCAAGATCTCACCGTTTTCAACCCATTCATCATTGAACTTCTGGGTCAACTCTGGCAAAACGACTTCGTCTTTCTCACCAATCACAGACAAGAAGGGAATCTCCACCTTATCATCATATACAGAGGTATCCTCCTCGCTCCATGGAGAAGGATATGTGAAGCCCGAATAACTTACAGCAAACTTCAAGTTAGGAATCAGACGCTTGTAATTGGCAGCGATAAGACCAGTTAGTGATCCACCTTGACTGAGACCAATAAACCCAACAACATCATCGTCAACATATGATTTGATTGTCTCTTCAGCTAGTGTAGGGCTGTGTTCCCCCATCATGTCCCACCATGTGTACAGGACGTAGATGTTGTAGTCGTGGTCAGGAGGCACTGGGAAGTCGTCGAGTGTGAGCTTGATTGGGGCTTGGACATACTTGACTGTGTAACCTTCAGCTTCCAATGCAGCTCTGAGATTAGAGGATTGATTCTGGCCAATGACGTGGTTGGAGCCAAACCCGTGGGAAATCAGAATGGTTGGCATTGTGTACTACAGTGGATCGATGTGTGTCTGTGATCAAAGAAAGTGTAGAGCCGAGTGTTTACGTTTTACTCCTTTTTTTCCGTTTTATCGATCGCCCGATAAGCTACCGATCCTCAATGTCGAGAAATAGAGATTCACTAAGTAAATTTTGTTAGATAAAGGTTATAACCCAACATCACTTGTTACAAAGTGCCAAACAGAAGGCAAAAACTGCGCCTTATCGGTTTAGGTAGCCAGACCAGAAACTCCACCAATGAGGACATTACCTGCTGTGAACATTTTCAGAAGCTCGGTTAATTGTCTCTTTCTTGAACCAGAATCACTGACTGTGGCTGTATGTTCGATCCACCGTTAAATTGTGCCAAAAAGACGCCACCAAGAATGACAAATCCTCCATAAAGTTTGGCTCATGATAATAACCGATTATTTGATAAGAAGATCAATGCCTCCACTCTCCGCGCCCCTCAATACTAGCAGGCACTCTAGTCTCTATTGCAAATTAGATCATCTAGCCATCAATGTCCATATCCAAGAAGGACTCCACTACAGTGACTGTGCTCTCAAGGCATGGCTCCGATGCCTCTGAGGATTCACTACTCCTAAACCCTCACCACCACCATCACACTCCGCATTTGGGTCTGTTTAGTACTGTGATCCTCTTCACCAGTAGGATCATGGGCTCTGGGATATGGGCCACACCAGCAACGGTCTTCCTCTGCGTTGGTGGTAACCTCACGCTCTTCTTTTCCCTCTGGATCATTGCTGTCGTGGTTGCATTTGCTGGTCTGTTTTGCTACTTGGAACTAGGTAGTATCCTACCTCACAATGGAGGAACAAAAGTGTTTCTTGAATGGCTCTACCCACGACCAAGAGCTCTTATTAGTGTCACTTTCGGTTTAGTAACGTTGATGCTTAGCACAAGTTTGACTAATGCCATTGTGTTTGGGAAGTACACTTTGGCCTTTTTGGGGTACACTAACCAGTTTATTGAGGAGACTAATTGGGCATCGTATGCCGCTGCTATGCTCATTGTTGTTGTCACAATAGTGCACTGTGTAAGCGTCCGGTTGGGTGTGATTCTTCAGAACTCTTTAGGGGTCATGAAACTTGTCATGGTGGCTATCTCTACGCTTACTGGGATCTATGCTTTATTGCCATCAAGTTATACAGGGATTCGGAACCATTTGGATTGGAACCAGTTCACTACATTTGAGCCAAATACAATTGTCTCCTCGACGAGCATCGTCACTGGATTGCTTCAATGTTTCTTCACCTTCGGTGGTTGGCAATCTGTTCATACCATTGCGTCTGAAATTAAGAACCCAAACCGCACATTTAAGATCGCTGGTCCTTTATCATTGCTTTTAGCCCTGTTCAACTTTACACTTCTGAATCTTGCAATGGTCAAGGTTATCCCACATGACGAACTCATGCATGCTGGACCACTTGTGGGTTCTATTCTGTTTCAGAAACTACTTGGTGATAGAATGGGCACAACTATACTCACTTTCACAATTGCCTTGTCTGCTTTAACGAATGTCACTGTTGTTCTTTACGCTCTTGCAAGAATGAACCAAGAGGTCTTTCGTTTGGGTATCGTTCCCTTTTCTCATACTCTGGCTCAGAATGTGAATGGAACACCAATTGCTGGTTTGTTGTTGTCTTCTAGTTTAACCATTCTGTGGATCTTGATTCTTCCATCTCAAGGCTCCAGTTTCCAGTATGTCGTTTCTTTGGAAAGCTATCCAAACTCCATATTTTTATTCTTGATTGCCCTTGGTATCTTCATCCTTCGTTACCGCCAGTCTACTGCTAAGCACAAGAACATTCCTGAGAGAGCGCCTATACGTGCCTCCCTTACTGGTGTGGTATTCCTAGCTATAATTATGGTTATCGTGCTGGTTTCACCTTGGTTGAGCCGTTCAGGTGCCACTGTCGGGCACCTACCTCCTTATCATATCATGGGATTAGCCATCATGGGAATAGGTCTCTTTTATTGGTGGCTAACCTTTAAATTACTTCCTTGGTTTGGTGGGTATGAGTTGGTTGAGAGAGAGGAGTGGATTACGGGCAAAGTAAGTGTGAAGAATTGGGATAAAGAGCGAAAGGTTCTCTTGGGACAAGAATTGGATTTATAAGCAGGGATCATTAGGAACTACTGGCATGCAGTTGAAATAGATTTGATAATTTTCATACGTTATTGTTGGCTGGATTGGATCTCCTCAATGTTTTGTAGCCTTGAAAATCTGACACAAAACTGAGGTTTGTAAGAAACCCACAAACCAAGCTTAATCATTGGGAACCAGAAGACACACACACAATTCATCACATATATCTCTCTCTTCATATACACATAATTCACATAATCACAAAATTTGCTATCTATCCAACAATGAGAATTGCACCTCTATCCACTCTCGTGGCACTTCTACCACTGATCTCAGCTGCATCTA
Source organism: Barnettozyma vustinii (assembly GCA_030569515.1). Classification (NCBI taxonomy): domain Eukaryota; kingdom Fungi; phylum Ascomycota; class Saccharomycetes; order Phaffomycetales; family Phaffomycetaceae; genus Barnettozyma; species Barnettozyma vustinii. The sequence continues at coordinate 57,100 of JAJMLD010000065.1, forward strand.
TCTTTCAACGCAAGCAGAGAGAGTCAAGAGTTTGCAGCCCTGATCCCGCCCACCCGTCCAAGTATACAGGCTCCAGAATCGACAGACAGATCATCTTGGATCATGACAAGGTCACTGCCATTGAGTTGCACCTATCTATTTGTGAGGAAGGAATGCTTGTGAGCAAGTATGTCAAGGATGAAACCAACAATCCACAAATCAACACGAACAACTATGATGATGTCATACCTTGGAACCAGACCCTCTGTTCACAGGACTTCCATGTCGGGTTGAGTGGGGATGAGAAGAGTCACTGCTTTAAACTTGCCAGAAGAAAGTCTTTTCTATTGAGGCCACTCACCATTTTCACACCGGGTGAGTTTGTTGGTGGGCTATTTGAGTTGGCCAAGTCTGTTGGGACCAAGTTAAAAGATTCGTTGGATGAAAACTATTTGCCTGTGGGTAAGTTGGTGGCTGATTCAGTGCACAATCAATGGCTTGAGATTCACAAGGATTCCAAATTGAAAGTGTACCACATCCCATTGCTCTATACCCCTGATATTCAAGAGGTTGAGACTCAAGGTGAACGCCGCCATTGGTTTACCTTCATCAGTGCCAATGAAAAGTATGAGTTCTCCCCAGAGGTTAAGAATATGTTCAGAAAGTCATTTGATTTGAGTCTGAACCTGGTGAAGAATGTTGTGAAGAACTCTGCCAAAAACTTGAAGAGCTTGAATGCTCAGTTGACTGATTCCAAACCAATCAGAAGGCCAATCAAGTCAATGAATGTCCCAAAGACAATTAGCTCATTGGCAATGATATTCAAGAAAAAAATTGATGACTTGTCCAAGTTCAGATTTAACAAGAACGAGATTGATTTTGACACAATGATGGTTCTATCACAGATCTTGTCAAAAGAACAGTATCAGAAATTTTTGACCAATTTAGAAGCTGGTTATAATAAGTTTAGCATCAGTGAACAAATCTTCACTTACCCAAAATGGGGAGAACATCAAAAGCCCTGATTTTTAATGCACGGATAAGTCTTAGAACTTGGAATCTCTGTACCAGCTCTTTATGGTTGATACCTGTAGATGAGGTCTTTTAACTCTGCTTTTAAAGTCTGTGGGCCAAGTGGTATCTTTCTTCCAGCTCCATCTCTCTTTCATATCTCTGCTCAAATTCCCATGAAGTCTTTCGGAGATGTACTTCCCAATAACTGGCATAAACTTGAAAGCATGTCCTGAATCGCCCGTTGCAACGTAGATGTTCTCTGTACCAGGTATCAAATCAATGAGGAAGTCTGAAGTGGGAGTGTCTGAAATCCAGCATATCTTGGATGATGTAAGTTCACTCTGCGCAATAGATGGTATCAATTTAGAGAGAGTTTGGCGGACTTGTCTTTCACCTTCAATAGGGAAAGTCTCAACACCGTATTTCGGAACGTATGATATCAAACGATCAGATGATGGCCTCAAGTGGAAACAATCAGCAAACGTCATTGCAAACTTGAGCAACTTAGAAGATTCTTCAGGCGGGAAGAAGTATCCATCTTGTGCGCTAAAGAAGACAGGAATGTCCTTCAACTGGTGGTACTGCTGGTCAGTAAGCTTGACATGTGTGACAAATAAACCAAGAGCACGAGCAGGGATCTCAGGAACTATATTTGCAGTGTTGGCACCAGCGGTGATGATTATCTTATCCGCCTTCAGCTCTCTCCCTGATTTGACCATTACTGAGTCTTTAGTGTAGCTCGTTACTGTGTACGCGTCACCAAAGTGGAACTGTACACCCAGGCGAAGACACTCTTGGTGGAGTCTAATAAGAGATTCACGAGCCCTGGCGTATCCTGCTGCAAGGTTGAGACTGGCACTAATCTCACCAAGTGTATTGTCTTTAAACTCGGGTACCAGTTTGGCCAGCTCGCGTCCAGTTGTGATTCTCTTGGTGGTGATGCCCATCTTCTTCAGATTGGCAAGGGAATCTCTTTCGAATTTGGCCCGGTGGCCATCATTGGGAGATAGAGTGACTCTTCCTGATTGTATGTAGAGTCCAGTGTAGAGTGGATCTTCTTGCCAGTGTTTCAGTGCCTCGAGTGCCAGTTGTGTATAGAAGGGTGAGTCGTATTCAGTTCGAATGATCTTGTTGAGATCGTTGGAAGCTGAGATGGGAGAGGGGATCGAGTGTGAGTCAATGGCAGTGACTTGATGTCCCTCTTGAGCGAGGTGAAGAGCAGTGGCAAGTCCCAGGCAGCCCGTGCCGACAATGAGATGATGCATTGTGGAATTTGTTGTAGAGAGCTGAAGAGTTGCTTGATTCAGAAATATTATTTCTACACCCTACTTCATCACCTGAAAACCCACTATGAGGAAATGACGCACGGAAGCTGGAAGCAAAATCCAATGTCATGATTCATGAAGCCATATGTTCGTAGACGTAGTTAAATATCTGCAAATATCAGGAAGCCGTTGGGTTATCAATACAGAGCAAATTTCAGAAGGAATCAAATAATCGTTAATAGTCTCTGTCTATACATCAAATCTATAGCTCATCTTTCAAGTTCTTGTTATTGGTCTTCTTTTTGGCCTTCTTAACTTTACCTGATCTCACATCCTCCAAAAACTGAAATCTTTCCAGAACCTCATTAACATCAACACCAAACTCACTGACAAACTTCACAATATCCTCCTTGTTCAACTCACCGGTGTATTTTACCTTCTCAGTGCCATTCACAAAATACATAGCAGAAGAATCCCCTTGAGTCTCCCAACCTTCAAATTCCCCTTTGGTCAGTGGAACATAAGCAACATCCACGAGCCCAAGTAGGTCCACTGCAATCGCCTTAAGCAGCGGACTCAGCTTGTCCTTCTTTGTAAACACAACAATTTTTGGTCTTTCTCCTGATTCAAGCCAATTTTTCAACTTGGAATCGGTGATCAGTCTCTTAACATAGTTCTTGATTCTTGAAGTCATAAAGTCGACAATTGGTTTTGTCTTTCTGGCACCTTGGAAGACCTCGGTAGCATGTGTGTACTTCACTCTGTCTTTGTGCACTTCATGATCCACATTCACCTTAGGTGCTCTGAAGGCCAAGAGCGTTGGATAGCCCTCCACCCTGTACTTGGCACAGAGAGGCTTGTTCTTGGACAAGTCGCAATTCACAGCACCGACAATCGCAACGTCTTTGAGATGAGAAGCAGCACGCTCGAATTGAGGAGTGAGTCGCTGGCAGTGACCACACCAAGGGGCGTAAAACTCAACAAGTGAGGAGTGGTTAGTGGAGAGCACGACTTCATCGAAATTGGAGGGCGTGAGATCAATCACAGAAGATGATGGACCGTAGAGTCCAGCACCAAGGGTCACAGAAGCGCTTGAGAGAATCTGGAGTAGTGAAGCAGTGAGCATGGCAATTCAGTCTTGGATTTTCACTGTTTGGGGTGTTTTTTTTTTTAATTCTACGTTCATGGTATGTTTTTCTTTTCGTTCTGGTACTGTCAGAAAGACAAAAAAAAAAAGCTTGACTTTTTTGTTCTTACTGCCAAATCTGACAGTTCAGCTATTGGTAATGAAAAGTCAAGATTATAATGATGATAATAAAATGAGAATACTTGAGAGCCACACTGCACAGCCTATTGATAGCAACCCGTTGCCCGTTTGACGCTCGTTACTATATAGTTCGAACGTTGATAAGTCTCAGAACAAATCTTCTGAAATAGGTATTCGGTATTATATGAGAGGGCCAGATAGAAAGCACTCTCACAAACAAAACAACAAGAAATAGAAGAAAAAGAAAACCCCATACTAGGTGCAATTGTTAGGAAGAACGATTACTAACTAACATAGTTGAGTTGCTTCTAAATTCTTCCATTCTTTTGATATCTATCAGCTATATATCTGATTATAACATTCAAAGGTGTGCAACTCTAGCTCCCGATTCACGCCCCCCCCCCCGCGAAGAGCTTTTGACTTTTGACACATAGAAGAAAAAAAAAAAAAAAAAAAAGAAGCTGCCAAAAGCAACTTCAGAGATTCTTCTTCTTTTTCTTCAAATCACCCCCAAACAACCACAAGATCTAGTATGACCAAATCAACAGCCAATCCGGCACTATATGCGCTACATCATCTTGCAACCCATTTGAAGCCATCCATAACAAACCAACTCACCCTTGATACTTCCACCCATCCGGCAAAAGCACCACTTTTTGTCACCTTCAACAAACATGGCCACCTCAGGGGCTGTATTGGCACCTTTTCACCATTACCACTAGCTAAGGGTATTGAGACCTATTCTTTAACGGCTGCCCTGCAAGACTCTAGATTCCCACCAATCAAAGCCTCCGAGCTTGAGGATCTCACTGTTAGCGTCACTCTGCTTCAGGACTTTGAAGATGCAGATGCCTGGGATGATTGGGAATTGGGCACCCATGGTATAAGAATCTCGTTCAAAGAAGGTGGAAGAACTAAAGGAGCAACTTTCTTACCTGAAGTGGCTACTGAGCAAGGTTGGAACAAGGTTGAGACGTTGGAGAATTTGATTGCCAAAGCTGGTGGGATTGGGAAAGTGGCATTGGAAGATGTAAACGTTGTTAGATATCGTGGAGTGAAGAGTAAGAGTAGCTGGAACGAGTACAAAAAGCTAGTTCTACAGTAAGTGTATAAAGGTATATATTTATATACATATACACATATATATAACAGTTGTTCATTCAGGGTTCCCTCCGTCAGAACTGGAATTAAAATCACAATCCCTTTTCTTTCAACTTTCTATCAACAATGCTTTCAATCAACTGCACTAACGGCGACTCATTCTTCTCCTCTTTCTTCAGCAAGGCCTCAAGTTGAACTCCCACCTGCTGGGCAATAACCTTACCCGTCACATCAACCTCAACATTCACACCATCCCCAATTTTCTTCAATGGCATAGTCACAGACTCCTGAGTGTGGCTGATCATACTGATACCAAAAACATCACCCTCCACAACTGTCACTGTCAGCGAAACACCATCCAAACACACAAACCCCTTCTCAACAATGTATTGAGCATATTCAGAATCTCTAACCTTGAATCTAAAGTCTAGAGCGTTGGCATCAGGTGTCACACTCACAATCTCCGCCACAGTGTCTACATGGCCTTGAACGTAATGGCCGCCAAATCTGACATCGCCACCCACAGCTCGTTCAAGGTTCACTTTACTTCCCTCCTTGAGCTCACCGAGGTTCGTACGGCGCAAAGTCTCTGGGATAATACCCACTGTGAATGTGTTCGCATCGAAGGAAGTCACAGTGAGGCAAGTACCATTGATTGAGATGGAGTCACCAATGTGACAGTCCGTGAGGATCTTAGCTGCATCTGTAATTGTGAGGGTGTATGGGGAAGTGGTTAAAGAGAGGATAGTCCCAATATGTTCGACTATACCCGTAAACATGTCTTGTCTTGGTTCTTCTAGAAAACAGTGGTGTCTTATAGATGATAGTTGATGGAAAATGGAGAATGAATGGATTTGTCATGCAACTTCCGCTCTCAATCAAGACACCCACACACCACCGAATCCCTCCCGAAACACACACCAAACGCCGCAGAATGCCTTTGCAGGAATTGTCTATTAATATTATAAAACTAGTAGGAAGGATTTTGAGTTATACAGACTTTGAATATTCACTAATGAATCTTCTAGAATACACAGAATTCTCCTATTCCCAACGGCTTACAAATAACTGGAAAATACTTTGTGCACATGACGTTTCGGCAAAATATACATATAGCGAAAAGGATCAAGGACGCCTAGCAAAACTCAATACCGGGAATGTTATATATAACTATATATAGTACTAAGCGTTACTCTTCTCAAAAACTGATCAGTAATTAACATCATATAACATATCCTTTACGAAAAGTAGCGCACAGTACGGGCTGTCCGGATCAAACGAGATCTGCTCCGGATGATCCACGCGGCCAAAAATCACCATGATATTATATATGTGAAGAAATTACTGAGATTCAAATACGAAAGTATATATTACCCCAGTTCAGGTATCTAGTTACGAGTTTTGTGTGTGTCCATGTGTCTTTAAAGAATGAAAGAGCTAGAGGAAGCAAAAAGGAAATCATCTTGGACGAGACCGGGTTCGAACCGGTGACCTTTCGCTTGCGGGGCAAACGCGCTACCACTGCGCTACACGCCCAATATCAAAGAAAAATATTTTCACTGATTTTCCCATTATGTAGCAAGCACGTGACTAAGTGTTCCTTTATCAGCCGTTGTAATCACTATTTTGGCATCTCAATAAAACACATCTCCAACTACCGGATTGGAACCTGAAAGCGTTCAGCAATGAGTGTTAATGTAAACACGGACAATGAAACCATTCGTCTCTTTATAGTGAGACATGGCCAAACCAACCACAACATACAGAAGATCTTACAAGGTCACATTGACACATCCTTGAACGCTACAGGTGAGAACCAAGCTGAGCTCGTGGGTGCCAGACTTGCCGATTTCCCGTTTGACTCAGTATACACAAGTGACCTGACCCGTTGCAGAAAGACGTGTGACTCTATTGTGTCAAGATTAAAGAAAAAAGATGTCCCCGTGACAGTTACTAATCGCTTGAGAGAGCGCCACATGGGCGTCATTGAGGGTAAACATGTGGATGAAGCAGTTGCCTACGCAGAAGCTGAGGGAAAGCACTACAGAGATTATGGTGAAGATGCAAAGCTCTTTATAGAGAGGATTGCTGCTGTTTTGAACGAGGTTCTTATGGCTAATAAGGACAACAAGAATGTTCTATTGGTCAGTCATGGTGGTACTATCAGATCCCTTTTGAAGATCCTTCAGTATGAAAAGGACTTTATTGTCTACAATACCTCCGCTACTGTCATAGATTTTAACAGACATGACTTCAATCGCTTCACAATCAGGGTTATTGGTGACACAGAGCACTTGGGCGAGGGAGACCACAAGGTGGACACCAGAGTTAGATAACGTCTTGGTTAGATTTCAGATTATAGATAACATTAGCCAATGCAATCGCACGTTCCTCCTCGTATCTTGGTGTGATCACTTGAATAGCAACAGGCATCTTATGAAACAAATCAGGATCGTACAATTCTTGAGCCTCCTTGTCAGACTCGTTTAGAGGGATGTAGTTTTCAAAGGGTTTATCGACGTTCTTATCAACTTTAGTAACTGGGACGACAGCGGCAGGGTAATCCAAGTAGTTACAAACTTCAGTGTATGTGCAATGATAGGGCTTTGTCTCGCCTGCTGGATAGGAAGCGGACTCCCAAACTGGAGAAATCCATGCATCGACAGGTCTTCCTGTGCTGGTCAAATTGGCTGTTTGCCTCCAATACGTATCATACTTGATCTGATCAGCGTACTTCTGGCCTCCTTGGTTCCAATGATCGGTAATTGAAATTTCTTCTGGCAAATCATCAGGATCAGCAGTCATTTCAGTAGGTGGTTCCCCACTCAAGGCGCAGCACTCCATAATCTCTTTCAATCCATCAGCCATAAGAATAGCATCCAGCTTCGTCTTGATCTCATGACCATGCATTGGTGGATCCCATTCTAAAACTTCGTGTCCTGCAGCGATAAGTTTCGATGTGATCTCATTCATGGCCCGATGAATAGGTGGGTGAGGATTGATGTAACCATTGGTCGGGTAGATGCCAAACACCAACTTCTGTGGGACTTCGTAAGGTCTCCATGGAATAGGAGGGGTCTTTGGGTCAAATAACCATGGTTTGGAATCGATAATGACCTTCACAAAGAACTCTAGATCTTCCAAGTGTTGGGCAGAAGGCCCAATCACTGATGGGACCACCGGCTGGTAAGGCATTGAATTAGTCACCTTGGCATAAGGTAAACGACCAGTAGATGGCTTCAATCCAAACACGCCATTCAAAGCAGCGGGAATGCGGATACTTCCACCGATATCTGTGGACAGGCCGATCAAGGCGCCTCCGGCTGCAACTAAAGAACTCTCTCCACCGGAAGAACCACCAGGTGATAGACGTCTGTTGTGAGGGTTTAGAGTCTGGCCATAAATGTGTGACATCGTGCATCCAGCAAACATAGCCATAGGAACCGTGGTTTTGACGTAGAAGACCGCACCGGCATCCAGAAGAATGTTGGCAATCACAGAGACCTCATCTTTTGTCTTTGGGTGGTTTGTGAGTCCCACAAAGCCAATCGCTGAGTCTATTCCTTCCAGATTGATTTGATCTTTCAGTGAGATTGGGAGTCCGTGGAGTGGGCCAATGACTTGGCCAGTCTTTGCTAGGTGGTTGTCAAGGTCCTTGGCTCTTTGATAAGCTCTGTCAAAGAAGATCTCAGAGAGGTTGTTGCAGAGTTGATGAGTAATAGCAGCACGGTGACAGAAGGCTTCAGTGACTTCTAGTGATGTCAATTCTCCAGTAGCTATCTTGTCTCTCAGTTGCAAGAGTGTTGATGAGCTGATGGACTTCTCTGACTCAGGCAGGACCTTTTCAAGATACTCAATTGCGTTTGGTTGGTCTTCAATTGAAGGTGCAGAGATGACCCATTCCTGTGGGATCTGAGAGAAGACAGCCTCCCTTTTCTGTCGAGCAGTCTCTTTCCAGGACATAGAGACTTTGTTTATACGCAATGGGGGTTTGGATCTGTGTCTTGAAGTAAGTAAGTGTCAAGATCTTTCCTGGGTCGTTCTCCCTTG